>JPJV01001739.1:0-51647 GCA_000750745.1 Pseudogymnoascus sp. VKM F-4281 (FW-2241)
CGATCCTTTCTCCCAGTCTCGTGATCGGCGGGTTGGCGCTTTGGCGGGGAGGGGTGAGAAGGCTGTTTAGGGTAATTGTAACGGGCATCTGGGGTTGTGTGCCGGCGCGGGGCAAGAAGGAAGGAAGGTAGGTAAGGAAGGAAGGCGGGAGAAAGAAAAAAATAGATTGAGTGAGTGACTTAACTGGCGACGTTGCCGTCGTTGTAGCCGTCTACATGCCGGAATCCCGCAGCGAGAAGGGCGGATTTGGGGCTTATGTCATGGACGCATTTGGCAGTATTTGGCAACAATGGTGGTTACGCTGGCTGACTGCAGAAGGGCGGGAAGACGAAGCATGGGCGGCGCCGCCGCGATGCGATGGGGTCCAGATCGGATCGGGGGGCGCTGGAACTGGGCGCGACGTTGGAGTCTGTGGCTATGTATGGCTGTGATTTTGAGTTTCGCATTTGTATCCCGGTGGCGGTGGGGAGAAGTAAGCTGTGGCTGTGCGTGCTCTTTTGCGATTTTCAGCTCCTTTTGACGAGGGGGTTCAGCTTTCGGTACTTCGTATTACTTGGGGGGGGGGGCTGGCAATGCTTGTTCTGATTTGGTGGTATTTCTCATGCTGACTTTGAGATGGGAGTAAGCAGTTGTGAGGGTGGTATGTATGCTTCTTACTGTACTTCGTTCAGGGGGGATCCCAGATACTCGGGTTCCTGATGCTTGAGAGAGAGAGAGAGGGAAATTGCCTGAGGCAGATTGAGGAGCATGATGGGACCTGGGATAGGGGTTGGGTTTTGGTTTGATATGTTTTCAAGAATTGAGCATCATGGTACCAGTATTGATTTATTGTCTTTCTACGCTGTCATTTCCTCTTGCTCTCTCTTTCTGCCCAACTGCCTTCAGTCTTTGCACATCTGCTTCTATCTATTTGCAATTGCCTTTTCTATTCACCCGAGTTCTCATTGTCCACCTCGCATCTCTTTTACTCTCTCGTCGTCTCAAGTTTCACTTATTTTCCTTCTTCTTCAATCTATATCTACTCCCTCTTTGTTCTCATATTCTATGCTCGTCTATCGCCTTATTTTGTCTCAGAAGAACAGGTTCAGCCCTTGTTTTCCTACATCCAGAAGCCTCGAGCTCAGTCGATATCGGTGTCGATATCGGTGCCTACCGCCGACGATGGTTCTCGAACGGCCCAAATGTTTTCACAGGGCCCTCTGCATTCCTAGTATAACTGTCTAATTGCTACCATTTCACTCATTGCAACGCACAGGCCCCAGGAACACTTCTGCGCAGCACAAGTTCCAAAACACTGTCTATCAATGACCTTTGTTTACCTCGAGAATCATAATCATTCTATGATGGCACCAGTAAGTCTATTCCCCGCCATCAGCTTCTCTATTTGGAATGAGTATGTTGGGAGCCTATTCATCTCCTGGCTATAAAAGCCAGCTGCTCCCTCCTGATAAAAGTTTTGAAGCATCGATTCCATCATTCGCATTCTCCAACACCTCATCCTTTCTGCGCTGGTCGCATTTTAAACACCTTCGATTCCTCACTGTCTTCTTTCCTTTTTGCGCTGGTCGCATTGCAGACACCTTCGATTCATCACTGTTATCTTTCCTTTTTGTGCTGGTCACATTGCAGACAGATCCGGTTCTTCACTGCCGTCGTTCCTTCCTGCGCTGGCTGCACTTCAGACCTGGAAAGAAATTCCCAATTCAACATGTCGCTTCAAATACTGTATGATGACACGCACCCGTGCTATCATATGCTACACGCGGGCAAGCCACTATCTTCTCATGGCTATCCCCGCCCCTTCGACCAGGCTTTTCATCGGAAACCGTTCAATATATATACTCAGAAGCCTGGGTTATACTCGTATACTCCTACACAGATTTCATCGTCTCTGATAAGATACACAGAGCAGTTACGCGATCTTGACCCAGAGTTACAGGATATACCGAAGAACAGGGAGAGGCAGATACAAGGATTACAAAAATGGAGAAGTCTACAGTCGGGAAAGTATGACCATCAGGGCACCGAGGAACTTCTGGATAACTATTCTGAATGTCTTGACGACCTTTTTTTCGGGGGGATTCTGAAAGGGTTCTACAAAATCAGATTTGAAGATTCTGCAACGATGCCAAATTTGGAGGGATATTGTGATTGCGGCCACTCATTTGAGCACGGGTTTGAAATTGACATCGCCATTGCAAACAAACGATGTAGTGAATCGTTTCGCTGGCTAGACAAACCGTCACGGCTGAGAAACTACCTCGGTACGCTAATCCACGAAATGGTTCACGCAGTATTCCAGCTTTACAGCTGTCTGACATGCACCCCATGTGTGGATGACTACATAGGTGGTCTTGGGATATCAGGGCATGATAAGCTTTGGCAAAAGCTAGCAATATCAATTGAGGGCGTCCTCAACCAGTGTCCTAATTTTAGCGGCGCTGTGAACTTTGACCTGGGGCGATCGATATCATTTTGTTTGGAGTACCATGGTAACGAGGATTTTGCAGCCAACAGCAGCCTCCAGGACTCTCTAACAATTCGCCAATTACTAAAATTAGACCTGACCCCCCGGACGACTGGGAATATAAAGGGACGTCTTCAGGCTCGAAATAAACAACGCGCTGCCGCTCGGCGTAGGGAAGCTACAGATCGGAGGAAAGGACTGAATCCAGAACTGGGTGTTCATGGAGGAAGAATTTCCAAAGAAAACACGCCCAATTCGCGCCATTGATAAGGGATACGAAGTGAAGCCGGGAATCTTACGATCCAGCGAGGCAGAGTCATCTATAACCATTTATTACTATTATATCCATAATGTACAGACTTAATACAATACCCATTTGGACACTTTCCTTGCAGCGAGAACTTTATCTGTACTGCATTCCTGATTGCTACCGGTGATTGAATAAAGAGGGATGCCCCTTATAACCCAACAGGCAGTGAAATGAAAGGTCCAACCGTCACTGACAAGTTCTATTTAGTAGAACATAATATCTCACTCATAACAAGAATCACTGGGGAGCATTATACGAAAGTCATCCATCATCTTATGGCATAGCACGAGAAACTCCCATTGAGGTATACTGCCCATATTACACGACAAGCAAGAAAAAGCAAGTCCGCCCCATCAAGGCCCTACATTAGCCACACTAGACAACAAATCCCCCTGACCGCGAGCAAATAGCCGATGCTATACTACCACCCTGAAACTCCCGCGAGGCACGTAGCCCATATAGTTCTGGCCCAACAGGCACCAGTTCTGAAAGAGCATTTCCATACGCCGTCGCTTTGCCAAACTCCTCGTAAAATCATCAAATAAAAACACAATTCCCTTTCTCTCCTCTACCTGTCACCACCCTTGATCTCCCTCCCCTGATTTTGTTGTAGACGGTAGAAATGAAAAGAATGGGCTCGGGAAAATGAAGCGCTCAGAGGCGCTTGCCAGGTACGAAAATGAAAAGCACGCAGAGTGCAACGTCGATAAGGAGTGTGACGCCCAGAACCATGATAGATCGCTTATTGATGAGCTTGCGGATGAAGGGTTCCCGGATCTTGGAGTAGCTCATCCATGCGTATTCGCTCAACCCGGCGAGACCCATGACCGGATCCAGCGAGTACTGGTGTGATGCAAGGGTGTATACGCCAATCGTGAATGGGAGGATCAGCCAGCAGCGGGTGAGGCGCGACCTGTCGAGGAAGATGAGGATGAAGGCTGCCCAGAAGCCTCCGAAAAGGGCGAGGAGGCCAATGATGAGACGGGTCATGGTGGAGGTTGGGACGAGGTTGCCCAGGGCCTTCATGCGCAGGAAGCCGGGGAAGGCGTCGCGCTCCATGGCTTGGAAGACATAGTCCTTGGCGGAGTCAAAGACTTCGGGGTCGTCGCGGCCGAGCTCTTCGATTGAGACGGTGATGTCGTTGGTGATGCTGTGAGGGAGGATAATCTCGCGCTCGGCGCTGGGGAGGAGATAGGTGTAGAGGATCTTCTCGGCCGATTGGCGAATGTCAGAGCGGGCGACGGCGTGCGCAGGGGAGTTGGTATCGGAGTTTGGGTCGTTGGGATCGTTGGGGCTGCTCATGAAGCTTGGACGAGGGCGCTCGTTGGACGTTGTGTTGCGACCTGCACTGACTGAGGCAGCTGATGCCATGCTACTCTTTGGAGAGTGGCCGTTGCGTCCTTGGGCAGCTTCCTCGCGGAGGAATGCCGACATCTGAGCATCTTGATCCTTCTCCTTCTCGGTCGAGAAGTATGAGGGTCCAGCGACGGGGTGGGTCATGTCTCCAAGGCCATCCAGAATTGCTGAGGAGCGCCTTGAACCTCCCTTTTCAAGTTCCGGGGTCCCGACTAGAATAGAGCGACGTAACTTCCGGACATAGTGGCGGCAGAGCGACATATGTTGTGCTACATCGAGCCTGGAAATGGTTAGTTGACTTTGGATAGGATGAACTGGGCATTGGATTATAGAACATACCAGAAATCCAGATAATCAACAGATCGTTGCTGATCTCGCATGTATATGTAGAAAGAAAATAGGTCCACAGGTGGTAGAGTCCTCCGGCTAAGAACCTCGAATAGAGTAGGAAGACGGTTCCTGTTCATGTCTGGTTCCGGCGATGGAGTGGCATTGAGGCCGATGCCCCCTCCAGCTGGGACTGGGCTCCCCATTCTATTGTTACTCATGGTGTCGGTTTGTATATATGTCGAGACCGATGGTAGTGTTTGATGCCCTCGGTATGGTGTGTCGTATACGAGGGGTGCGTTGTCCACGATGTTGTTTATGGGAAACGATCGCAAAGCGGAAATCGAAGGTATAGTGGTCGCAATACCGACTTAGTAAAGAATGACTGACACAGCTGGATGATCTATCAGATCTATCGCAGCATGTCGGGATGAGAGGTCGTGAATTGTGAAGGTAAGAAACGCAGAACAAGCGCGTTATCGGGTCGTCACGGTCAGATTTCATGAAACTTGCCTAAGGGGGCTGGATCGAGGACCTTAAATTACGATCGCCTGAGGCATCGACACCCTTGACGACACAAAGTCACAATAGACGTACCCACATAAACGCTACAAGACGATAAAAATTCGCTAAAAGTCTTGGCACGCACATTCACAACTTTCCAAACTTTCAACCTCTCGTGCCAGTATCACGACTCCTCAATCGACAACTCGCGACCACCTTCAGTAAGACTTTCCGTCCCAGAGAATCAGGCGCGTCAAGCGCATATTGTACGATCAATACTGATACTTTTATAGCCATGTCGACGACCACCAAGAAGACGGGCAAGACCCAACGCTCTGCCATCGCCGACGTTGTCGCGCGCGAGTACACCATCCACCTTCACAAGAGAGTATGTTCGATCTATAACACACCGATCTGATGGGAAGGGTGATGGAATAGAGCAGAAATGCTAATTATTCTTTTCACAGCTCCATGGTGTCTCGTTCAAGAAGCGTGCACCAAAGGCCATCAAGGAGATCAAGGCTTTCGCAACCAAGTCCATGGTACGATATCCCCACACCAATCCATATCACATCAGCGAGCACATATCTGGAATCAGAGATTGGGTGCAATGAGTGTTATTTTGCAAAGGATGGGTTACTGACAATGTTTGACGCATATAGGGCACCACCGATGTCCGTCTTGACCCGCAATTAAACAAGAAGGTCTGGGAGGCTGGTATCAAGGGATGCCCATACAGACTCCGCGTCCGCATCTCGCGCAAGCGTAACGACGAGGAGGGTGCAACTGAGCGCCTGTACAGCTACGTCCAGGCCGTCAACGTCAAGAGCGCCAAGGGTCTCCAGACCGCTCTTGTTGAGGATGCTTAGATGTATATTCGTGGGGGTTGAGCGCGGGACCTGGAGTTAGCATTATGCTACGGCAGCAAATGACATGTGCTTCTTTTCCCTCGATTTTTCTCGCATTGTGATTACTCTGTTGATGTCTGATATCACCCGTTATGTGTTCCGCCAAGCCAAGTTGCGTGAGAAATACCGTCAAATCCACCAAAGCCGGAGGCTATATTATATCATGTCCTGTGCACGAACTCCACCCCACTCTACGATTATGTGTACGTCTACGACATTGACATTTACTCAGCATGCTCTCTGTAAACTTCAAAACCTCTCCCGGGAATTATCATTTCATTCATCCATATCCCGCCATCCTATGCCCTAAGCCAATCCAGTACTCCACCACTCTCCCCGCGTTTCCAAATGCGTCGCTATGAGAAGGGTATTATGGCCCAAGCGGTGGCCCATCAGTGATAATGCATCTAACTTCCACCAGCAATGCCAATGCTGATGCTCGGAGCGCAAAATTTGTACAAGCCCCATTACAAAAAAGTTTTGTTTCTTCCACCCCTCATCTACTCGTCATCAATATCAACGTGGCGAGCAGTGACCTTCCTCTGGAACTCTGCCGAGTCTTTGTCCCACAGTTCGGCAGCTTCACCGTTCAAAGGCGACGAACTACACTAAATCAGTATCCCATAGTTATTTGACATGGCTGGAGACGTACTTGTTCGGCTCTCCAAGCAAACTCTGGAGGCTCAGGAGGACAGTCTGAATGTTGTATGCCGCCGTCCACTTATCCTTGAGGATATCGAGGCAGATCCTGCCGGAGAAGTCGACGTTTGGGTGGTAAATGGGCGTCTTGAAGAGAACAGTGGGAGGTGCGTAGGGATAGTTGGAAGGGAAAGCAAACGATAGCTTAAAGCTCAGATTGGCGTATGGGGTATCATCTGGGCCCTCGATTGTTGCAGTCCAAGAGAGAAGGTCTCCATCGCCGGAGGGGAATGCTGAGATCCCTGGGGCTGAGGATGTCATGAGCTGCATGAGCTCTGTTTGAAGTCTAGACTTTTGTTAGCAGCGCAACTTGGTCCCTAGAATAGAGCAAACAAACCTCTTCGTCGTGCTTCCGGCGTCTGGTCCACGCCTTGCTGCTCCAGGCTTTCCACTTGGCACTGAGCCTGGTGTTGTGTTTTGTGAATCCATCTCGAAGTTCATGGTATAGGAAGCTATCACGGAAGGCGGCGTCAAGGCTCACTTATATGGCGGCGGTACAATGAACAAAGAACGTCGGTTGTGAAATTATAAATTCCAGAGTGAGCCTCAAGCAACAAAACGCGCAATTGTAAAAAAGGAAAGGCAAGTATGAAGAGCAAGAGTGAGTAATATATCGTTAGGAATCTGCGTTTTTAACGCTTCGCCCTCATATGTTTACACTGGAGCCCGTTGCCCTCCAGCAACGGGTCCGACCCGCGCTAGCGTGGGATTTGACTGGACCTAATGCACATAATAAGGCTGCATCACCTGCTTTCGCGAACCATCTACGCGATCTGCGTCCGCCATGAAACGTGCACGCGACAATAACAAAGTTTATTGGGCGTGAAGCGTTTTGGTTAGTGTAACAGTCCGTGTTGGAAACAATCTTTGGATACTCCTTACAGGCGCCATCAGTATGGTAAGCTGCACACCGTATATATTTATCTCCATGGATAACTTGAGGGTGTTCAAGGACGATGGCTGATAACAATATCCCCTTCCAGTCCCAACTCGACCCGCTGCCAGCAGATTTGCCATTTCGCATTGTATCAAAAACGATCGGGCGAGGCGCATATGCTTCGTATGTTTGAGCAAATGCACCCTGTATTCTGCAAGACATGTCTAACAAGAGACACAGCATAAAAAAGGCTATCCCGCCAACAGCCACTAACCCCGTTTTCGCCGTCAAGTTCATTCACAAGACCTACGCCGTCAAACATGGCCGGATATCGGCCAAGCAGATTGCGATGGAGGTATCCCTTCACTCGCATGTTGGACAGCACCCCAATATTATAGAGTGGTTTGCAAGTGGCGAAGACTCGATATGGAAGTGGATCGCTATGGAATATGCCTCTGGGGGCGACTTATTCGACAAGATTGAGGCAGATGTCGGAGTCAGCGAAGACATTGCGCACTTTTATTTTCTCCAGCTTATAAGTGGCATTGGCTACATGCACTCAAAAGGCGTCAGCCACCGCGATATCAAACCAGAGAACATCCTCCTCTCGGAGACTGGGGACTTGAAGATAGCGGATTTTGGACTCGCAACTCTTTTCGAGTACCAGGGGAAGACGAAGCTAGCCACGACAATGTGTGGAAGCCCGCCATATATAGCCCCAGAAGTCATAAGTTGTGCGAGAACTACAGATCCGAGGACTCGCGTCCCCAAGGGGAGTGGCTACGCGGCGGATTTGGTAGATCTCTGGTCTTGTGGCGTCGTGCTTTTCGTTCTTCTCGTGGGTAACACACCCTGGGACGAGCCAACTTCTTCATCCTGGGAATTCAACGAGTACGCCGCGAATAGTACTGAAAGCGCCGATAGTCTTTGGGAGAGGCTCCCTTCGTCCACTTTATCACTTTTACGCGGCATGATGAGCATCGACACCACCAAGCGGTTCTCTCTCGAAATGATTCGGAGGCATCCTTGGTATACGCGGAAGAACCCATTGCTTACCGCCGAAGGCCGGATGGCTGATCCCCTTGGCATGGCGGCTAAGATGTTGGAGAACCTCCATATTGACTTCAGCCAGCAGCCGGCAGCCTCCCAAAGGCAGTCCCAGTATAACCACGACAAAATGGATATCGACTCTTCAGAGCAAGTACGCAAGGTATCATCCTCGCAACCGGATACACCCATTAGCGACCCCTTCTTTGAGTTGGAGCGACCTGTTCGTGTTTCTGCAGTGGCCGCCAGCCAGCCAGTGTCCAACAATAATGTCCAGGGCCATTACTTACCGCCTAACTCCTCGCTCGCAGATGAGCCTTCCATGTCTCAGTTTACTTCTGTGCCGACAGTATCACTGTCATTAACACAGCATGCGCGTCGTTTCCAGGATATTGTTCCCGCATACTCGCTCACACGGTTCTTCTCTCACGTTTCCCCCGCTTTACTGGCTGGTCTTCTTGGATCGGCGCTTCACACACTCAATATCCCGACTCCGTCACCACCCGTTTGTGAAAACCAGGAGACAGTATCATGGATAAAAGTGAAGACAACAGATGGAAGGGGCTGTAGCATGAACGGAGACATTTTGGTGGAAAAATATGACGGTGGGTCAGAAGTTGGACAGCTGCTAGAGGTGAGGTTTGTCAAGATTAAGGGCGATCCGCTGGAGTGGAGAAGGCTTTTCAAGAATGTCGTGATACTATGTAAAGACGGGGTGTATGTGCCTGGTGGCTAAAGGTGCGAAAGGCGGGTTTTTTTGGGTGGCATGGTTGGAGTTGGACAGCGCGCTTGGAAATCGTGTTTTTGATAGATACTTATCGTCATCTGGAAGAGAGGCTACAGAATAATGGGACCTTCAAGTTTTGGAGTATTCTCCATTTACTAACATCCTTACGTTTTGCTACGGACTTGAGTCTTACTACAGTTAATTGCCCCTCCAGTATGTGAGACAGCGTCCATTTAAGTGGCCTACTTAAATTTCCGTATATCTAAACGCCCCTTTTCAAAGAAATTTAATAGTAGGGAATCGACAAGATTGCAAGTGGGCATCATTTCTTGTTCGGTCTTAGTAGAGTAGAGAGTAGAGGCGGCAAAATATATGCGAGGCTCATGACAAGGCTACCATTTTGTCACCTGGCTGGACCATCCGACCGACACAACCTCTCTTGCTTCCTGACGCAAGGTCCCACACGGCTCGCAAGCAAAAATGGACGCCCTACCAGATGAGATTATTCTTTACCTATTCTCTTGTAAGTGAGGTCAACTCGATTTGTGCTAGCTTCTAACAAAGACCGCAAAGTCCTCACACCACTCGAGATCACCACAACCCACCTTGTCTGTCGCCGGTTCCTTAGAATCGGGCGTGATAACAATTTATGGCGCGACGAGTCCTTTGAAATCTCAAGATTTGCAGTGAATCTACGACAGAGGAAACGGAAAGAGCTGCTACCAACCATTTCCTCCAGCGAGCCTCGTTTTGGAGATCTACACGAAGGTGGAACGGTAGACCAGCTTAGGGATCGCTCTGTGACATCAGTGGCCCGCCGTGACTGGCATAGCAGCAATCAAAGGACGACCGAGAGAATACGCGTGATGGCTAACTGGGACCCCTCGTACGAAGCAGAAAAGATCGACTGGTATACGGAGTTCATCCAAAGGACAGCACCAATCTCTATCAGGTGGTCTCAAAAACCTTTGAAACAAGGCGTTGAGACAGAATCGCCGCTGGAAGTTCGCGGTATTGGGGCACATTATCTTCCTGGTAGTGGGGATGTGGGAATGACAATTGCCCCGCTAGAAGATGGCAGCGTTTGCCTCTGGGATGCTGAAGGCAACATCATAGGTCGAAGTCCAGAAGGGTCCCTGCGTGGTACTGGGCGAGAAAATGCTACCTGCGGAATTACGGATGGGGTCAGTGTTAATAGCGACATAAACAGGGCGTTCATTGCGGTCGAGAAAGGTGCGTGTCCCGATAGCTGAGATTCCTAATACGGTCAAAAGTAGCTAACGAATCACAGATGTAATGGAAGTAGACTTGCAGACACTCCAAACAGTAAATCAGACACGCTATCCATCATCCATATCAGCCATGTCTGAAGCTCGAGGCTCAACGCCAATAACTATCGGAACGGATGACGACTTGTATTTGTACGATCCTCGCAGGCACAGGTCAAGCCCTCCGGGGAATTCCGACGTCGAGCGGCTCGAAGGGGTGCAAATGGATGCCTCACTGGAGAATCAATCTGCACCACTTCGAGACGCTCGAGGGGATTACAGTATTCGACGCCCATTCACGAAGCCGGTACCATTGTCCATCCTGCATATGCTCAGCTCCGGTGAGGATGCCACTAGTGACATTTTCGTTGCTGGTCGATTTACTAGTATCATGAACTATGACAGGAGGTTTCTTTCCAGGCCACGAAGTGTCATACACTCAGGGGCGAGACTTTCTGCCTTGTCGTATATTCCTTATTCATTTTCAAAAGACGCGGCTACCAGAATGAGATATTCTGAATTATCTGTGGGCGAGGTGCGCTCAGTAAGATCAACTCCAGGAAGCACGCTCATAGCATGCGGCGAATATGGAGGTAGAGGCTCATTGGACCTTTATGGGCTTTCGGAACTTCCTACTACTCCTCGTACTCTCGGTCCAGGACGGACTTTACAATCTGCATTTAACAACAGACTAACCTCTTCAACCTCTATAATATTATCTGCTATTCCGCATGGGTCTCGCCTCGTTTTCTCTGACGGGAATGGTAACCTGAAATGGGTCGAGCGGGATGGTCTCACCGAGGTGCGTCAGTGGAATATTTCCCACGAGTTTCCGGATAATAGGCCGAGAGGAATATTTGGGACTGTGGGCAGCGAATATGAGGATTCTGTGGATATTGCCCGGAAGCTGTTGCCGACGAGGAAACATGGGGCTCCGCCGGCAGTAAACATGGACAATCTACTATTATGGAGTGGAGAGAAGATTGGCCTGGTCCAGTTCTCGAACAAACAAGATAGCGAGGCTGCAGACTTTGAAGAGGTTGCAAAGTCGCTCGAGGAACGACATCGTGAGAACTCTGAGAGGACCTATAGAGAGTTGACCCGCAGGGCGCTGGAAGCGCAGGCTGACGAAGTGAGACTAATGAGAGGCCTCGGATTCTCCGGCCCCTAGTCTTACTCCACACTTATTGCCGCCAGGCAGGATATAGTTTTCCGGGCCACACTGAATCGGCCAGTTGTTCCATGATGTTGCCACGGCAGACATGATCTACAAATCCGCATACAAAGGGCATGGTTCGTCGTACATACTATCTCATGGCAGCCGCTGGCTGAAGGAAGTTTGTGGCGTATCCTACCAATCCCCGTGAAAGTTTGTCACGGACATTGCATATATATGGCCTTGGGGATGTGGCCTATGCGTCTTAGCTGGTCACGCCGTCAACTTACATGGCCTCCTAGCTTGCCGCTGTTCTTTCAGGGCTCCCTATCGGAGTGTTGGAGTCTCAAACCCAGGCCACCTGTAACATCCAAACTTGCAGTGGGCTGTACTTGGGGGTGCGAAGCAACGCCAACAAGGTGAGACCAAACGAAGTGGTCCTAGTGATCCTACCGTAGGGGGGTTGACCATAGTGAGCAAGCCAGGAATCTTAGCAGCCAATCTCCAATGGTCTATATAGCCATCGAAGACTGGATATCACATTTCATGTACTTATCGCGTACAAATATGCATCAGTAAGACCTTTGAGGACCAAACAGGGTTGGTCTTGCAGGCAATTCACCGCAGGGGGCGGTCACGAAAGAGGCGGTAACGGTTGACTTTGAGCGGTGAGAACAATGAAATATCTCCACATCGGTATCGGATTTTCAATACATTATTGTTCATTGAATTGTTAATTTCGGGAGCACAAATTAGAGTCGCTAAGAATCTTGCGCGTTGTTGCCCAGGTATACAGGAGATAAAGTGTTCAAGGCAAAGCTTGGAATTGCTGAACTTGACACTCGCGGCATTCAACAATCTGGGATTTAACTTCGTCATCGATGTCGATCACTGTGAGAGCTGCACAATGTATTTCTTTTCAATGAAGGGCACGTACAGCGCCTCACCTACGCTTATTGGAGGAACCAAACAGCCTCGCCATACTCTACGCCTATTTTTGTGGCCTCGGGCTATTTGCGAGTTACAACAAGTTCCCTGTGCTGGTGGACCTGGCTGGGGTCAACGCACGACCGCCTCACTTTTAAACTTTCAATAATGGGAACCCGTCGGACCCCTGCAATTGACCCAACTATATTACAAGTCTACTCTTTCAACGAAAACAAAAAAGAATATTTTGTCGGTCAGCGTGATGGATTTGAAAACAATTACAAGCAGGAAGCATGTATCGAAATGGCCGATGTGCTGTTGATGCTGTGCCTCGAGATGGCTTCCAAACCCACCCACGACCGATGGAATATCACGGTCGAGAACGCAGATATCCTACACCATACAACCGCCAGTGCGCACGCTTTGATTCCGTAGTGATTGATAACCGGTCAAAACGCAAAAACGCCAAACGCCGCTCCAACCCAGCTGCCTACTACATAAAGGGCTCGAACATCACATGCCCTCAACTTCAGAATCCCGCCTCTTCACTTGGCCCAGATGTCGGATGGTTGACAGACGAAGAGGCCAGTCGGAGAGTGGAGAGGTGCTTCAAGAAGCGGCAGAATAAACTCTCGGGACGGATCTTGCGGAATCAGCTGAATAGCGACCTATCACTCGGGCAGGAATCACTAGACGACATCCGCTTCGCCGCGGACAATGTTCTCTTCGACGGCATGCTCCTCGGGAAAGTCAAGTGGAGGTGGTCCAAGGAAGGCGAGGAGGGGTACGAGAACGAGCTCCTAGGCTCGACGACGCCGCAGTATTCGCCGGAGACTGGCATCGAGGCCAGGATTGTGCTATCACGGCCCCTCCTGCTATCAGGGAGGTACAGCCGAGACCTGCTCCTCTCAACGTTCCTCCACGAGCTGGTGCACTGCTATCTCTTCATCTGCTGCGGCGACCAGGCGCAGAAGGATGGCGGGCACACCCCTGGATTCCAACAGATTGTTCAGCTCATCAATGGTTGGGTCGGGAACTCGCGCCTGCGCCTCTGCAGCATGAAGGCGGATCTGGACCACTTCACGATCGGGTCGGAGGACTTGCCCCGGTGCCCTGTGGCTGTGGATATCACCTACGAGCCGGTGTCTACGAGTCAGTACGTCGACTTCGGCGACTGCACGTTTGTGTGTGGTTCCGGCCAACATACGTTTTCGCTAGGAAGTGGAGATCCACCAGCAGAATTCGAGGAGATTCACAGGAACGTTTCTCTGCCACCATTGGCATATGTTAGCATGCAGGAGCGGATGATGCAGCCACTTGGTGGATCGGTTAACATGCCTATCATTGTTGAATGAGTAGCGCTCTTGTCCGTGTTTAAAAAATATCTTGTTCTCGTTATCGTACTATTACCTTACTTTTCAATGTTGAGCGCGATTTGGCGGCATATTATAAAGGCGTTTTATATCTATAAAGAGTTTTAGACTCTCGTTTTTTTTTGCATACAATACCAGAAGCCATGATATCCTTGGCTTTGAACCATGTACCATTCAATGTGAACCAATCCATTTCGCGGGGCGGTAGTGTTGTACAACCGTTTCATTTTTCTTGGACACGTCGGAAGCGGATCCCAGGGCTATTTTAACTACGCTTCCTCTGTTCTCATTGGAAATGCTGCCTCCAACTAAAAGACAGGTATTACAACGAGATTTTTCATATCTAGCGCAACCTTGGAAGGAGTTGTGGCACATCATCGTGCTGTACATTTTGATTCTGCGGTAACTCGTTAAAACCGATACTTCACTCCGACTCCAGGGTGCGGTGCTTGACATACCATTTTTCAGCTGCTCTGCACGCCGACATGACCCCATCACGGACACATCGGCTCTATAGTAATTTCCCACTTCCAGGGGAATACCGTGAGACCCAGCTTAGGCCCCCACGATTAATTCCCAGCCACCGCAACGGGGCTCCAAGTCTCGCCAGGTGAGTCGAACATTCAAGCGCCGCTCAAGGCCCTCATTCCGCCATCTCGTCCTCGCGGTTCCTCTCCGGGCTCCTCGATCGTGACCTCGCTCTGCCCTTTGCGGCTGGCGCTCTCCCGCCCTTCTTCGGTGGCGGCCGCACAAAGACAAAATCGACTGTTACGGTTTGATCAAGGAGTTTCGTGCCGTTCGCGCCATTGACTGCTGCGCGCGCCTCGTCGAGCGTGGGGTATTCGATCAGTGCGTATCCCTATCCCTACCATTAGCTCTCTCATCCCAACCAACCCCTCCCAACCCCGTGGCGCAGGGAGGCTCCGCGCGCAAAAAGCATGTCGTCCCCCCCATCTCTTCGAGCAGCACCGCGCGACTTACCTTGACATAACCCGTCCTCCGATCCAAGTTCAGGTGCAAATTCTTAATCTCCCCAAAGTCGGCAAACTTATCCGTGATATCCTCCTCGTTGGCCTCCTCGTGCACATTCGACACGATAATGATCCAGCCCTCGATCGAGCGCACCGCGGTGGCGTTCGTGAGCGTCTGCATGGATGCGTTCTTGGGCTCCTCTGGGGAGGCGGCTCCGGCTGCGGTGGCGGTGGCGGGCGCCTCTGCAACCTCGACATCTACGTCCATTGCTGTGTCGGCCATTTTTGCTGGGTTTTGCGGGGTGATTGGCCTGTTGGTTTGGTTGGTATATTGTTGGTTTGTGTGGAGTTGCAGGTGGTGATGCGGCGGCGGTTTGGGAAGTTTTGGCAGCCTTGGTGTTGGATGCGGCTAAATGTGGTCCAAGCTTGCGACGTGCGCTAGGAGACTGGGCGGGAGGCCAAGCCTTGGGGGAGTACGACGGTTTCAGCCCTTTGGGATTCTCAAAATAATATATTTCAATGGTATTATTAGACTGTTTGGGATGTCTATAGAGAGTTTATTTTTGTAGTATTATTTGCTTTTAGGTAGTGGTATCACGAAAACTAATGTAGGAGATCTCGAAATTGAAATTGTTATATTTTAGGAATATAAGCTTCCATAATAACTGTCAGACGTAAACCCTCCGAGAATTACGACCATAAATTTGAATTATTTTCCAAGTTTGTCTCGGAAATCCCTAAGGGGCAGTCCTATAAACCACCAAAATGTCAATGTCAATACAAATCTCAAAGCCAGCAGATCCACTGAAGAACATCCCGAAGCCTCCATATAGGCCATGCCAGCCACTCTCCGTCTCGACCATCACAAGAATCACCCGGGGACAGACAGAACGCAAAGGGTGGGGGCCATTTCAAGTATTCCGACAACCAGGAAAGTAAATAATTTGCCTCTGTGATCACAAGCCCATGCGAATCTGCCCATACGTTACAAACCCCCTTGTTGCATTGTTACCCACAGCACACAGTTTGCCCAAGTTGGCAAATAGGAGGGATGGCAGGGAGAAGGGTATGACCAGCCCCGCCCCTGTCAACCCGTTGACGGGACGCGGGGTACCTATTTGGGGGCTAAGAGCGTTGGGGATGCCGAATAAGGAGAACACAACCAGACAACAACGGGAGTAAAGAAAAGAAAAGAAAATCAAACATAGACAGACAAGCGAAGGCGCAAGGCAAAGGAGTACGGTGTCTCAATATCTGCATTTCCCCCCCGCCTGCAATATCTATCTAAACTCCCCACCTGCTTCTTTCCTCATTCTCGATTCCCCGTTTCGTCACCAGCGTCGCCGCGCATCGTCACCAGCGTCGCCGCGCACCGCCCAAACCGCACGCCCACCTCCCCATCCCGTCGTGAGCATCATATGCATGTTTCTCGTAACCTTGTCTTCCCCGCTCGCTACAAAAAAAAACGCCGTCTTCCCTCGTCCCGTCTGTCATTAAATGAACCCCCCAGCGAAGCCTGCAAAGATGATACCTGCGAGTTGCTTTTGTTGATGTAGTGTGTTGGATGACTGTGCTAAAATGTGGTGACCTCGGAGAGATGGTGGTACAAGGTGCACGTAGCAGAAGCAGATGGGCTATGCTGCAAGCTAAATAGCAGGAGGCACTATTCTCAAAGCTTCAATGAGCTGGGCACATAGAACAAATAGACCATATCCTGCGTAAACATGGCAATATCTAGCACCCCTCGGACCAACAGCATATGTGTAAAATTTCCGACCATATTGAACGCTTTTCATTCGTCATCTGAAGCATCTTCATCCATTGGACTCCCCTGGTGCTCTCCGTCGGCTTTCTTCTCCTTGGCCTTGGCCGTCTTCGTCGTGGATACTGCGGGTTCCGAGTCCCTCCGTCCGAGCCCGCCCTCAAGTGAGTTCGCCAACGTCGGCGTGTTCGCCTGGCTACCACCACGTTGGCCGTGGTAATGAACAACCTGTGGCGGAGCCATACCCGCCTGCGTAGTTCCAAGGAGGTGCTGGGGGTACGGATGAAGATCCTTAGACGATGTGCTGAATGTCGAAACGATGGGTTGCTGGTA
Organism: Pseudogymnoascus sp. VKM F-4281 (FW-2241); assembly: GCA_000750745.1. Classification (NCBI taxonomy): domain Eukaryota; kingdom Fungi; phylum Ascomycota; class Leotiomycetes; order Thelebolales; family Thelebolaceae; genus Pseudogymnoascus; species Pseudogymnoascus sp. VKM F-4281 (FW-2241). Next base: position 17,013 of record JPJV01001739.1, read on the forward strand.
ACCATTCCCTGCGTTACCGTTTCCGTTGGTAGCGGTAGGGGTCTGACTGAAGCCCTGCCCATGCTCTGCTTGGGTGGGTGTACCACTGTCTGCTCCGCCAGGGCTGAACATTCCATCGACCTGCCCTGTGAGGCTGCTTAGTCCACCCTGGATATCGCGTAGTAGACGCACGTATTCCTCAGGAACGAGGCCGCTTTCGCGAGTCTTTGGGTCTTCGGCCACCAGCCACCCCTGCCCGTGCCTGTACGAAACCCATATGATTTGGCCTTCAACGAGAGGAAGCTCGTTCTCATTCTCGCGCTCAAAGTCAAACAGCGCAACTGCCTTTCCATGCATCTCCTCATCCGGCGATGCAATCGTGAATTGGTAATCTCTGGAGTAGCGGGATTCGTCTCGGGCCCTGCTCGGAGAGGAAGACCTGCTCGACACGTCGGAGTCGGACTGGTAGGTCGGGTTCTGCTGGTTCTCATTGCTGTCCGCATATGTGCGACTGGGTAGAAGGCTTCCAGCAAAGTGAGAGTCCCTCCTATTTCCAGTGTTTCCAGTTGGCGCAAGAGAGCCTTGCCACGCTTGACCAGCAGGAACCGTCACAAGGTCTCCGCCTGGGCCGTTGGCCTCGGAGCCATTGCTCACATAATATCTCTCGCTTCCGTCGCCATTGCTCCCTGCGTAAAAGCTCCGATCCTGGCCGAAGTTATCCGGGCTGAGCAAGTTGGGATTGCGCTCTTCGCCATCTTCCCGGCTCCTCCCTCGCCCGCGACCACTTCCATGTGAGTGGTTGGATGTTTTGTGTTTCTTATGGCGAGAGCTAATGACTATCGGGCTCTGGAGATCTTCGTCTTCGCTCCATGGAGGGCCATCCCCGAAGTGTATAGGTGGCAGCTCCCCGCCTTTGGCCAGTCCAGTACCAGCATGTGATCCTATTTCCCAACTTCCTCGACTGTCCCAAGAGGTAGGTGGATCCGAGAAGCGATTTTGCGACTCGCTGGCGGGAGTTGAGGTCCCGGAAGGTGGGTTCGAAGGTTCTGGCAGCGGCCCGTAATGCAGCGGGTGGTGTATTCCATAAGCGAAGTCGCGCACTGTTGTATATGGCAGGCTTGAATGGAAGGCCGGGAAGATGTGAGATGGCGGCCGCGATCGCGATGGGCGATCCGAGGTTGTGGAGTATTGTGAGAGTCTATTCTTCGATGCATGGGAAAGTGGCCGTTGTAGGTTGGAACGCCGCGCCGGAGGCGACGTGATTAGTGGCGGTAGCGGTGGATGGTTTGGATTCGGTGACAATGATGCTGGCGCTGGAGAAGTCGACGGCGACGAGGTCGACGTCGAGGTCGTCGACATGACTTCGGCCATTGTCCCAGATTTATCGCCAGCAGCAGCGAGTTAGTCCTCACGGCTAAGATTAGGGTCTCAGAGTGTCTGGTTCAGGCCAATCCACACCTGGCAGCAAGCCACTCGGTATCCTAAACTTCGCGTGCGCAGCCTTATGCTTGTGTCGGGAGAGGGGATGCGAATGTCGCGGCGACGACGACGGCGTAGAGGAAAGGCGGGTATATGGGCAACTTTAATAATCGCGCCTGAACGGGGCGCTAACAGAGCAGTAGTCGCTGGGGCGAAGCGCCGAAAGGATTAATATGCGCCCTCTTTCAACGCGCCCTTTGGTCTCTGGTGGGGAAGTGGAGGCCAGCCAGTGGGCTTGGGCTTGAGGGTATTGAAGTAGTAGTAGTAGTAGTAGTAGTAGACAAGAAGTTGTATATGTGCGGTAGTGAAGTAATTTGTATGTATGTACGGACGGGCACTGTATGGCAGGCACAGCACTGTAATCGAGTACGAGTACCCCTCACTAAGACAGGCTATGAGAGGGCCTTGTTTCGCTATCGCTCGCTCGTATTGGGGGAGAGAGGCGATCTTGATCGTAAGTAGAGAGTCAGTCAGCCAGTCACTCACTCTCTCTCTCTCACTCACTCACTCACTTCACAGCTGCGCGATCAACCAACCACGTGACTATATATATGAGTAGGAGGGGTTGTTTCTTGTATTGAAGGTCCAAGTCCAGGTCCAGTCCGGGTCCAGGTCCAAGGTAAATATTGGGAAAATGAAGCTTCCTGGGCCTGTGGTATTTTGATTCTTTCTTAGGGGGTGGGCGGGCGTTTATTTTGTGGTAATTTTGCCGTTGGGTGCGGGTTTTTGGAATGAGATTTGAACTTTCGAGACTCGGACAGAAGATGGGCGCACGAAGCTATTCTTAGACGTTTCATGTTCTTCTTCCAATCGCCGTCGAGCCGTGTTTGGCTTGTTGGTGTACAGATCACTGACCTAACCTTGACGGAAAGAGACTAGCGTTGAAGTTGGGGCTTAGGGGAAATCATGCTGTGCTCTGGTTTACTGTAATCTGTAATCCTTCACTTCCCCCCACAGGGAAAAAACCCAACAATCTTCAAAAACATCATCAGATCAACAACAAAACAGTGACATCCACCGCCTCAACTCTTCCACGCACATCTCAACGCGTTTTGGACAACTCTGGTAAGCAGTCTCTGTCTCTACCACTATAATCATTCCACCTTCTGCTGCTTCCTGATGATCACTTATTGGAGCTGTCTTATCTTCATGATGACACAACTTTTTAATTAATATACAACTTTTGACTGAAAGCACTTCACAAGAAACCCTTTTTTGCTATCACAAGCTCTTCATAAGGCTGCAGCTAACATTGGCAACCTTCAGATACCGGATGTGACTGTTCTGCGGTTGACAGTAGACCATGCTGTCTAGCTGAAACTTTTACAACTCTTGCCCACAGCTGTCTTCTTCCATCCCATCCGACATTCAACTGCAAGCTCTACTACCCGACAATTCACAATGTCACAACCAGACGCAGCTGTTGCGGGCCCTGCCAACGACGTAGCTGTTGTTGCCAACGGAGCTCAGCCAGATGCGGGCGGATTCAAATTGAAGTTCTGCACGGTTTGTGCGAGTAACAACAACAGGTTTGTAACCCTCTTTTTCGTATTCTCTGCCTCCAATCACTAAACTCCGCCCAACACAGATCTATGGAAGCACATCTGCGACTCGCGGCAGCCAACTACCCTGTCATATCATTTGGCACGGGTTCCTTGGTGCGTCTACCTGGGGCTTCAATGAACACCCCCAATGTATACCACTTCAACAAGACCTCATACGATAGCATGTATAAGGAGCTTGACGCGAAGGATCCGCGCTTGTACCGGGCAAATGGGATATTGAACATGCTTGACCGGAATCGCAATGTGAAATGGGGTCCAGAACGATGGCAGGACTGGCAGGTTGGGATGCCTAGACTAGATCATGCGAAGGAGAGGGGGTTTGAGGGGACGGAGGGGGGAGTTGCAGATATCGTGATCACTTGTGAAGAGAGATGCTGGGATGCTGTAGTTGATGACCTCCTCAGCCGAGGCTCGCCCTTGAACCGCCCAGTTCATGTCATCAACGTTGATATCAAGGATAACCACGAAGAAGCCTTGGTTGGCGGACGTGGCATCTTGGACCTCGCCGAGTCGCTGAACAAGGCAGCTACAGAGGAGCGTGATATACGCGGAGCCTCTTCCTTTGACCAAGGTAGTGCTGCAAGTCGATCGGGCTTCGACGAGAGGGTCCCGGACATTATTGGTGACTGGCAGGAGCGGTGGCCAAACCTACCCGCGACATGGACACTGGCCTGGTTTTAAGATGGGGGTGGCCTAAGCTTTTATGCTGTCGGCGTGTGCGAGAAGATATATACCCAGTCGGTTTCGACGAAATGATGAAGAAATGAAATGAATTGCATAATAATTTGATGGGAGTCTCAACACAAATGGATCTATTCATCCATCGCGTCGTGCTGCGCCATTGCACCGCGACACCCGAAACATAAAGCAAACATTATGAATGAAAATCCGCAGTGAAACACCGTGCGTCTGGGTTTGCAGAATCTTCTGGCCATCACCGACCGAAATTAGAGCTCCGCGTATACCATGTTCTATGTTCTGGCTGGGATGGAGTGTCTTGTCTTATACGAGAGGAAGTCTTGGGTGAAGTCTTGGGAGCGTACGTACTCCGATTGTGGTACTCGTACTCTTGTCGCCGCGCGGGCTGGATGGGACCAGCTAAAAATGTTTAGATTGTGCGTTATGCGCTTTACAGGGGATCTCATTCGGGTTGTTCCTGACTAGAGGGGGCAGGAACAACCCAATAGGGAAATTTGATTGGATGAATCGATGTTCTGGGGATAAAACTGGTACCTGTCTTCCAACTTCTCCAGGATATTCAGCATATCCAGCATCTCCAGCCTCTCCAGCCTCTCCAACTTCCTCCACAGCGGACGGGCTGTGTACCATGGTTCGGATCATAGTCTGGCACATAGTTCGGCAGAAGAAAGACCACCACGACGATAGGAGAACATATTTTCATATCATTTTCATATCATAGCATAGCATAGCAGAGCCCATCAGACATCGCCTTCCCCATTTATGAATTCTCATATATCGATTTATGATCGAGGGTACGTAGCATTCATTTGTCACCGAAGAATAGTACGACTCCAGAACTCATTTTAAAAAGAAGCTTCTGTAATTCCTGTAATTCCATGCCCCTGGTTGATATTCCGTCCCACTTGGCTTCGCCCCCCCGAGAGACCTGGGCAGGAAAAGGAGTCGAAGGGGAAATCCTCTCTGCACATCCAAAGCGTTAAGCGTGAACACTTTTGCATCTTTTAAATTACTTCTGGAGCGATCGCCTCTGCTGTACTTCTGTGCCGCACAGTACTGACCATCACTCTGTACTCTGTACTCTGTACTCCCTTTACCGCCTGGCTGTCGCATGTTTGTCATTTCTGTGTGTGTTCTGCGTGTTTCTGGGGTGTGTTAGGTGTGTTCTGTGTGCCCCGAAATAGGGAAAAGCGATAAAACCCATACACTGTGCATAGTACTCGAACATTACCGTCGTGCTGTGGACTGTACTGTACGTACTTGCTGGTTGATGGTTGATGGTTGATGGTACTTAAAGTCTATCTGGATCACAACAGCCACTTTTAGCGCTATCCAACCACGCGCCCTCACTCACCACCACCACTTCCTCCACCTCCTCTTCCCCATTCATTCACTCTTGGCCCTTTCGCCATAATTCCCACCCTTCACCCAGTTCAAACTTTCAGGGCCCCGATCCTCACCTTGCCCACCCACTCTTTTACCCTCTTCCCGACAAGAGTACCGCCGTTGCTCTACTTTCACTTGCTTCACCAAAAGGTCCCTCGATATTTCGAGCCTGGTCGAGGGGTTCTGAGCTGGTACCTCGACGACGAACTGCGTGTGGCCCTCTCCTGACCGCACTACACTTTCTTTCAACTTCCCGCCAACAACGACCACCGCGCGCCGTCTTTGCCAACCCTACGAGAAGGGCTACGAATAGCGAATCCCTTACGGTTGAACGGCGGCGCTCTGATAATTCACGAGATTCATGTCTGACGCCAATCACACTTTTATGTACAATTAAGAATAATTGCCGACGTCCTGCGTTTCAAGCTCCGACTCTTCGAGCCACGAACCCGCGCACAACCTCAACATATTTTATCTGAGCGAAAGAATTGAAGAACAGGAGGGTGTAGATTTTCGTGGCGAACCCGGACTTGCTACTGTCGCTTTGTCGCAACCAGCCCGTGGACCTACAATAAAGCGACTACCATACAATGAATCGAAGCCCCGGACCTTTGTCCCCAGTCTCAATAGGAGGCGGAAGCGAGTGGTCGGGCATCTCTAAATACCAGGGACTCGACGATAACCCTCCATACTCCCCGAACAATCGCGGAAACCTAATAACACCACCGGTGTCGAGCGGCTCAAACGGGATAATGAACGGAGGAGGCTTTCCTCCCCGGGGGCCTGAGAGCCAGAACGGAAATGTGCCTTCACCGCCGGCATCGATAGCGCGCTCTAGCATTCCGTCAAGTCTTTACAATGGGTCAATGAGCGGAGGACCTGCCGGTGGGCGAGACCGCAGGGATGAACAGTTTGAGGGCATACTGAGCGAACACTACGTCTCCCTCAAGAGGTTTTTGGCTGCATCTCTGCGCGATGAGAAGGGCAACCCGAGGCCGAACAAGGCGCGAGACAAGCTGCTGCGATTGTCGCCTGTGCAATTCCAGGAACTGAGTACGGATGTGTTTGACGAGTTAATGCGGAGGCAGGCCGCGGGACGCAAGCAATCCATCGCCGGACTGAACGACCAAAACGCTCCACCGCAATTTCTGCTCCCGAAAGACACCTTCCACCCAAAGCGCAACCAGGCGCGACAAAAACTGTCGACGCTACCGCCGCCACGGTTCAGGGATTTAGCAACGGACGTCTTCTACGAGCTGGAGCGGAGGTTTCCAAGGTTTGCTGGAGGGGATATAAACCGGAGCGGGAATGGAACACCAGTCGACCCGAGAATGCGGATGCGGAGGCCGTCGGAAGCCAGCTCAGCCTCGGGGTTTGGGAGAAGTGAGTCTCGAGGTGGGCAACCTGGATCTCCTGGCATGCCACCAAACGGCTATGGCCGGCCGTTACCCAAGACGTTCCAGAGCAACACTCTGGTGCCTAATAAGAGTACAATGGTGGAGGATGACGACGATCAGGATAATGACTCGGATGCGTTTGGATTAGAGGGCGCGGTAGTAGCGGGCGCTGGTGCGAAGTCAGAGGTATGTGATAGTCATAAGAGTCGCGCATATCACCGCTAACTGATATACAGGAGGATAAAAAGCAATTAAAAGAATACGAGGAACAAGTAGTTGCGCTCCAAGAAAAGGTCGGTGGGCTGGAAGAGAAATTACGGCAGAAGGACGAGGAGCTTAATGATGTTCTGGAAGGTGAACGTAGCAGGTCGACAGCTGCGAATGCAGAGAAGCAGGAGTTTTTGGATCTGCGGCTGAAGCTGGAAGAGAAGCTGGCAGACGCCGAAAGCTTGAACGAGTCGCTACAGTCGGAACTTGACCGGCTACGCGCCGAGCACTCGGAGACAGAGAGGGACCTGGGCGAGCAGTTAGAACAGCTGCGCGTGTCGGGAGGGGGGGCTCGTGGGCCTGGGAACGAGGAATTGGAGCGTGAGAATGAGGAGTTGAGGGCTGAATTGGAGGAGCAGCAACAAACGACGGATGATGTCCGACGAGAGGCTGGGAATTTTTTGAGGGAGATGAAGTTGCTCACCGAGCGCAACGGGACGTCTTGGGAGAAGGAGGAGCAGCTTGTGATCCAAGTCAACAGGCTGGAATCCGAGGTCGAGGATTGGAGGAACCGATACGCCAAGACGAAGACCCAATTACGAAATGTCCGAGCTTCGTCGATTGGCCTCACTATCCAGCCTAAGCAGACTACGAGCAGCCATAACTCCCCAGATGGACTAGTCAAGGATGTCCATGTCACCAAGTTCCAGATCTCTATCGACGAGCTGCTACGAACCGCTCGCTCTGAGACCCCCGAGAACGTTGTTGAGTACATGAAGAACGTGGTCATCTGTGTCCGAAACATTACGCAAGACATTGACAACTCCACAAATAACCCCGAGCTTGCCCAAGGCCAGGCGAAGCTCAAGGCCCGCGTCTCGGCAACTGCCAACAACCTAATCACCGCATCCAAGAACTTCACAGCCGCCAAGGGACTCTCACCCGTCTCCCTCCTCGACGCAGCAGCATCTCACCTCACCACCTCCGTAGTCGAGCTCATCAGCACCGTCAAGATCCGCCCCACGCCCGCCGGCGAGCTCGAAGACGAGGACAACGAGACCCTCCAGCCCATCGAGACCCCAAGCTACTACCCTACCACCAACGGCGATCACAAGGACATTATCTCCGCCCCATTCATGGGCATGCGTCAGAGCAACGTCTCCTCCATGTACAGCCCCGTCAACTCACCACGCGATTCCAGGGTTCCTCGCTCCAGCGTCGGTTCCAAGGCGGAGCCCTGGCGCCGCTCGCTCTCGCGAGGCGGCCAGAATGGCGTGAATGGGAAGCTGCAACCCGCGCCGCTAGGATCGATGGGCGCGTTTGGTATCCGCGCGCAGGAGCAGCAGAACGAGATTGAAGATCTGAAGGTAAGCCCTGCAATGTCGCGATGGAAAAAAAACGGAATGATTTATACTAACACATCACAGATCTTCCTCGAAGACCAAACGGCCTTCCTCGTCCAGATGATCCAATCTCTCGTCTCCAGCATCCGTTCCGACGACGGCGTGGGCTCCATCATCGCCGAGCTCGCATCCATCGCCGCCGTCGTTGAGAAAGTCATGACCGCCACCGAAACCAGCATGGACGGCCCCTCAGACGCCGCCGCACAGCTGCGCCAGGAAGCGCAGGGTATAGTGCGCAAGCTCGAGGCGTGCCGCGAGCGGGTCCTCGATGCAGGGGAGCGCGGTGCGGAGCTAGCGCGCGAGGAGGCGCCCGACCAGGAGTGGAAGGTCTGGACGCAGGGGTTGCCACCGGTGGCGTTTGAGATTGCGAGGGAGACGAAGGAGTTGGTGAGGGTGGTGGATGGGTTGGATGAGGAGGAGGAGGATTTCGCGTAGGGAGTTTGAGTTGAGCTTGTGGATACCCGAGTACATAGGGGGGGACGCGGAGGGATTTACGGGGTTCCCCTGACCCAGAGCCTGTTTTTATCTTTTTTAGCGGGATACCTCTTTGATCATGCCAGGCATTTTGGGCTGGCTGCCTCGAAAAGAGGGGTGCGCGGTTTAACATTCGTGTGCTTGTTGTTTTGTGTCCTCCCGAGCCACCTCCCCGGTTGTTCGGGGCAGAGGGAGGTTCAGCGGCGCCTATTTTTTTTTTCAGTTCTCTAGAGCGGGTTTTTACTGTTTGTTTTTTTCACTTTTTTTTTGTTTGGAGATTTTTTTATTTGCGGAGGGAGGGGCAAGGGGACAAAAAGAAACATTCACGCCTTTATGGTTACGGTCGAATAGCATAGGGAGGGAGGGAGGAGACCTGAGCGGGGGATGGGAGACATAGAATATGGCGGGGGGGCCTGCTTTCTGCGAGGTGATGCGTTGAGAGGGCGGAGGTGAAGTTAATTCGCTAATTTGTATTACTATGTGTGCATCTATCCCGTTTGACTGCTTTTTATCTTGGTGACTGGGCTGTGCTGAGTTGTGAGGCTGGTTGTCTTTAAAGGGGGGATGGGAGGACATGGGTATTTCTGCTATTGGGATGAGGTCTCAACGAGTGGGTTATTGCGGGTGAGATGGGTAGAGATGTAATTACTTTACTGGCAATCTACTCAGCGATGCAACTCTGATATATCCTTACAGCAATAGGACAAAGCTCCAGCTCTATCGCCCCTTTCTCACGACCGACAAATAATCATCGCCAGATAAGCATTTTGCATTTCCGATCTTCTGACTTATAGGTTATATTATAAAGGGGAAAGCACGAGTCAAAGGGCTCTCTCAAAGTATCGAAATGTAACAAGAGACTCAAACCATATGCACCAATGTGGTTTTTCGAATAATGGCAAGACGGAAGTATAGCACTACGAACGGCGTGCAAATCCGAGGACCGCACAACAGCCACCACTTGTAGTGGCAGTGGGAGACGAGCAATAAACAGTGAGAACTGGCAATAACGGCGAGAACTAGCAACGACGGTGAGAACTAGCAATGACGGTAAGAATCGACAGCGAGAACCAGAAGCAATGTCGAAATCGCCTTCATTGCTATGAAGTAACCTAAACGTTGGCGCCTTTGGGAGCTTCAAGGATATTGGTTTGAAGTCGGCTAACGCATGTAGCACTGGCCATGAGACTGCTAACACACGAAGATCAGATACGTCTGAAAAGCAAAGATAGGCTGCGAGGGTCTGCTCTTGGTTTTCAATCGTAATGAAAGATTCGGGATGATTTGGGTCCCAAGGAAGGTTAAACGCCATAGTGCGACGGCGGGAGTTTGGGGCGAGCTCCAACGAGTGCCTCAATCCCTCAACTGTGTTATATGACCCAGATTTCTGTTGAGTTTTCTGCTCTTCTGCAAACGTGACCTTTCTGATGCTTCCAATTGTCGCCCACAGCACAGTGCTACCACTACGGCCGGTGTCCCCCACTTTCTTTGGATTCACTGCGACTCTGCGGGATGGATGGGTGCACTCCTTTCTCCCTTGCCAGCACTAACAGACTTCTGATTCCTGGTTCTTGTCTCTCCCGGTACTGGAACTTCTCCGAGTTTTGGGGCATATCCGGACGTCCTTATACTAACTCCAACAACCTCGTCTTGCCTAGCTCCTGAAGCAATTCCTGAGAATGTAATAGCTGTCTGGAATTTTATATATCTTGATTACTCTCTGGTCGGCCACAGTCGAGGCCCGAATCAAGAATATATATACCCCATCTCCGGAGCTATTAGTCTATCGGGGAAAGGAACGCTTGTTGAAATGGCGGGAATTGCTTCAAGGGAAGTGTCGAAGTTCAGCGAGATGGGATATTGATTGGCTATTAGCTATTACTAGAGGTAAGAGTCTAAACAGGAAGATAATGCTGGTGGAGAATTAGGAGCTGGGAAGGCTCGATATTATCACATCTAGATACGATGTGATATGAGATACCAGACCATGGCACGCCAGCACTTGGTTTAGAAGGGCCAAAGGGCCTTGACAGGAGAGAACTTACATTCCTTAAACCTGATCGCCTATGCAAAGAACTCATATACCTGAGATACGTTATTGCCTGCATTCAACAGATGAGGATTGGGAGCCTAGAGTGACTGAGTGTCAATATTTACACCGCAGTCACTCGTAACGGCAACGGGAATCAGTAGTGACAGCGGGTGACATTAATGACGGCGAGAACAAGAACCGACAGTGAATCAGTGTTTATCACCATGCGGCAGAGTTGAGATCCGACTGGCGGGACTTTTTACTCATCTCCTCTCCTCCCGAGTCAGGGTCATCCTGGGGACACCACTCGTCCATAATTTTCGTCGTACTCATTGCAGGCCTTGTGGTGCCGTGACTGCATCTCTGACAGATATGCCAGCGCCTGTGATTAGACTTACAGCTGTTATTATCCAAGAAACGGTGTAGGGTTACTCTTCACTAACCTCAGTTGGTGAAAAACCCGGAAGGCCCTCAGCCAAGAAGAAGGGTCAGGGAAAAGGAGAGCCGTCTGAACCGCCGGGGAATGAGAATAGTAGTACATCTACTACTGGTCACATTAAAAATAATAAGTCCTGCCACAGCGTGAACTACCACGGGAACTCCATGACAACCAACATGTTGTATTTGGCCTCCGCAAGTATGACTACAATTTTAGTCTAATCCAGTCTCCTCCCCACCTAATGCAGATCCCATCACACCCCGCACCCACAAACGCCAAATACTCTATCTTAAGAAGTCCCTGTCCGGTTCAGGTCTGGCACTTACCCAAGTAACGCCGCTTGCTGCCTGCTCTAGAAGTGAAAAGTGAAAAAAAAATAAGACTTAAAAAGAGTGTGTGCAACGCAATATCGGCACAGTTCCGTAGCCATGGGCATATAGCTAGATGAGACTTTTCTATGCCAAGATGATGAGTTATTAATAATGTAACAACAGTATGCCTCTAAAACCCAATTTGGCAGCCCTAATGTGCGTGCCCGTCGTGCGAGGGATCACGGCTGCCATCCGGGTGCGCGTGCCCGTGGCTACTACTGCCCTGCGATAAACTGCCCCGCGACCCACCGCCCCCATGCTGACCTCCCGACAGCGTCGCCGGCGGGCTCTTGGTAGAGCAGCAGCTCTTGCCCACGCAATCGTCTATACACTCCAACAGACATACATCCCCCGGCGTGGCACGGGCGGCGTTATCGCCATCCAACTCTCCACCGTTGGCATCGCCGTGGTCATGCGAGTTATCGAGGCAGAATTCGGGTTGGATGGTGGCACTGTGGATGCCGTATGCATGGAGACACTTGCGGACGGCCTTGGAGACATGCATGTAGCGTGCAGCACCAGTCTCAGAAGAGATGTGGAAGGCGACTTGGATGTGTAGGCTGGCGATGATTTGAGAGTCCGAGAGCTGCCAGATGTGGACGTGGTGGCAGGAGACGACACCGGGGATATTCTGTATGTCTTCTTTGATGTCGTTGACGTCGAGATGGTCGGGGGTGGCTTGGAGGAGAATCTTGGCGGTCGCGGAGGTCAGGGGGATGGCAGAGCGGAGGATGATAATGGTGATGAAGAGGGAGACGGCCGGGTCGGCGTAGAAGCGTTCTGGGGAGTCGTTGAGCCAGATAATGAGAGCGGAGATGATGACGCCGACGTTACCGAGGGCATCGCCGATGACGTGGAGTACCATGGCACGCATGCCTAAGTCGGAGTGGTTGTGGCCATGACCCCCGCCGCCGTCCTTTCTGGGCTTGGTGTGGTTGTGACCAACGTGCCACGAATCCTGGCGGATAGCTTGATAGCCGTAGCCATTACCGGATGGCTTGAGGGCATCTGATGGGGTGGCACGGAGTGGAGAGTGCTCATCTGGCTCGGCTTGCTCACCCGTTGGCGATGAGGGCCCGGGAGACTCCAGATCGTCAGCGCTTTGGATGTCGTCCAAGGAGTTGCGGCTTGCTTCGATGATCTCCTGACGGAAACTGGCGGGGTGGATATTGATATCAGAGGCGAGGCGGCTGGTTATGCTGCTCGAGCGAACCCTGGGGCGTTTGTGGCGAGGCGACATATTGCTATTGTATCTGCCCAGGGAAAGCGATGCATCGCTCCCCTTAGAAGTGCTGGCTGTCTCATCGGTGCTTGTATACTTGAGCTGTCTTTCCTTTCCTGAATCCGTAGAACGTCTGGGAGTTCGTGTGGCTCGTGAAACCGCAGCTTCTGGCAAAACATCGCTGACCCTTCCGTCCTCGTCAGCAGCATCAGTCGAGGTAACGTCTGCAGCACCCATTTGCCCCTCCTCAGCTGTTCTAATTTCGTCGCCATGTACATGTCCCTCATGGTCGTGTGCATGCTCCTCAGGTCCGTGTGAATGACCATGTCCACCGAGAACGAAGAACCCGACGATATTCGAAGCCAGGCCCAATGAACCAACAATCAGGATGAGTTGTGGGTTTGTAATAGTCGCAATGTTGACGAATCTCGTAATGGCCTCGAGGATGATGGAAAGACATAGGGCAATCAGGAATACAGCGTTGAAGAACGCGCCTAGAATTTCTGCTCGTAGCCACTTTTGGAGAGTCAGATAAAAGTTTATAGTACTGGGTGGTTGAAAACACTTACGCCAAAAGAATATTTGTCCGAGCTAGACTTCTGTGCGGCTTTCACAGCCCATAGACCGACGAGCAGAGATATGATATCGTTCAGCTAACCCATGTTAGCGTAGCTCTTCCACCTCGAGATGCCAGGAGGCGTACCATATGAAAGGCGTCAGCCATCAACGCCAGCGATCCCACCCAGATCCCAACTCCCAATTCGAGGATAAAGAAGGCGATATCAATCACCAGCATTACAATGATCCGCGTCGTTTTTGTCCACGCCATCCTGGATGGTGACGAGCTGCTGCTCGGATTCCAGTTTGTGTATCTATTCTATTTCGTTTAGGCGATATGAAGCAGCGGCTCGAGCTGTGTCGATGATGCCGATCTAATCTTTGTCTGCTGCGGGGGGAGCTGTGGTCAATCACAGCAGATGTAGTCGTCGTAAAAGCCAGATCCCCGAATAAATGGTCTGTCGGTGAGTGAGGTCGTACCTGCGTCGCCACAGTCCCTCTTTCACAAGCAGCTTCGCGTTACTCTACAGCGAAGCTAGTGGATGAATTATGGAGATGCGATCGGAGGGGCAGACCCAGCAGCTACGTTGTACCAAGTACCTAAGCGACGGGCTGGTAATATGTGTAATTGTATGTACGAGTACGTAAAACGGACCTATCACGCCATCAAATAGGACGGTATTTCCAAATCTGAACAGCAAGGGGGATTTGGATTTGGATTTGGATTGATATTGATATTGATATTTTATACGACATGTGGCCAATTCGATTTTCCCTGAATGCACGTCGCCACGAACCCCAAGTATTTGTACTGTACTATGTACTGTACATACACACAAAATGTCGTGACCGTTGGGAGGCGACACCCGCGCGGCTATCTCCCATGTCGGACTTTGTGTACGGAGTTATCTCCTTCTCTGGACAGGCCAGTCCACCCAACCACCTCCTCTTAGCTTGGAATTAACGATAACACCAAGCCATACGCATACGAGTAGCGCTGCTGTAGCGCAGCATGAAAACATTGGGCACTGGGCACAGACGTGGAGTTCGCATGAGATGGATATTCATGCGTCTGTAGTGTAGCCTTGTGAAATAGTGTCTGTGTAGTCTACATCCTATGTATTGTACAGTATTTGCTACCGTTGCTTTCAACACCCCTCTCCCCCATTATTGTCCAGTTTCATTTTATTGTCAGTTTCCAATCCATATTCTCTTCGCCGGGTTCCCTCACAAACCCCGACCGTTATTATTGCTTCCAAATTATACAAGCATGATCTTCTTCGTATCAGCCCATGGACTTTTCCACGCACTCGTGGGTATATGCAGTGTAACTATTCTCACCATGGCAATCCCGCGTCTCCTATAGGTTAAGGCACACGTATATCTCGGTCTTTGCGCTGTATAGACTGAGGCTGAGCTGCCGGACGTCTCCTCGGTGTCGCTTGTTTTCAGCGACCACTCTTACTATCTCTTATCTCAATCGCCACAAGGATGCCGAAGCAGACCAGGCACAACTGATCCCAAGGCGTAAGCAACTCCTCTAACGAAAGCTGGAATGGACTTACCAGCAGGATCAACAAACCTATCAGCGTGAGCTCGAATCCCCCAGCCAGAGCTTTACCTCGAGTGATGGCATTTTGTTGCCTCCACCACCGAAACGTTCCCAACAGGAGTGTCACCAACGCGGCCGCCTGACAGATAGCCCCGAGCGGCTTTCCGCTTACGAAATAGCCGATGCGTGGATCGGGCGACGTGCTCTTCTGGAGAGTGAAGAGCTGCGAGATGATAACCCCAAGCATGGATAGAGCCTGAGATGTCCTGAGATAGCCGAGGAACGTACGCTCTAGAGCTACAAAAGCGGATTAGCCCAGCACATTTCCATGTCGCTTTCAGCACATGCTAAGACGGAAATGAATCTGAAACGGAAGGATCTGAGAAACGATGAGGAAATATAAGCGTATAGTGCTATGCTGCAAGAATAGAGATCGAGCACGGCCACTGGAGGAGCTATCCTATCCGAGACATGTCGCGGCTTGGCCAATCGGTAAAATTTACCACGAGATGAACCGCGCATGAAGCGAAGTGAACATTCTAGGATCGTAATGAGGCGTCGCCATTCGTTGCGTGCTGGGGTGCAGGAGTCCAACAGATCAACGATCAACATTGAGCCGGCGGAAGTTCCTTCTCCGCCATCCAATCCAGCACCCTGGACAATAAAAAGGATAAAGCGGCGAGAAATCCTAATCCCTGCCGCGGATAAATACACCCCAGTGTGTGGCGAACCCCCAGAAACAGACCCGAGACAAACGACGAAGCAGTGCAAAAAAGCGGGGTGTAGAGAGTTTCCGTACCAAGATGATCTCGATTATAGACCTGGTCGACGACAACACTGATCTGCCTTCCCCAGAACTTCTTCAGCTCAAAGGGCACGCGTGCCAGGCCGTGTGGCGGGCCCAGGGACGTTCGAGAGCGGACACGCGAGGAGGCCCGGTGGTGAGCAGCAGAGGCATCGCTGTACTGGGACCGATAGCGCGCCAGCTCATGAGTTTCCACGGCGTAGGAGCGCCTGCGACCTATGCCGTCCTCCCCCCCGCTCAGCCTCGCGGCCGCCATAGTGCCTGTGTATAGAGGTATGCTCGATCGATGTAAGGGTGGATGGATGCCTGTGCGTACATCGGGGCGGGATAAAAATAGGCGCGCGAAAGTACTGCCGTGGGGCGTGAGTTAGGACCGAGAGCGGGGGGTATTTGGGACGTCCTGAGACGTGATTTGCTTTTGCGTGGTTGGCGTGGAGAGCAGGATGGGGGTTTTGGATGTTGATTGCGCAATACGCAATACACAACGTGGTTGACCAGGAAGTTGCCCCAGAAGCCGCCCCTTGTCAAAGCAATCAATGACGGGGTGCCCTCGCGTGCTCTGTCGACATCTGCTTCGCTTTAATAGATGGAAAAACCTCTGTGGATCAAAGGAAAGTAGATTGGAATAATCAGTCACATGGAGGCATGAAAGGGAAAGGATGAATATGTGAGCCGGCGAGGTTGAAAGTGGTTGAAAGTGGTGGTGTAACTCTACAAGGACTATGAGGACCCCTAGCTCGGAATTTGAGAGCTAACTTGGAACTAATAGTGATGGGTTGGGGTTGACAGGTACGTACCGTTTCTCCAGAGTTGGCCGTGGTGAGTAGAGTCGCATCGGCTGGAGGGATCAATGGGACATGAATTATATTCTTCATACTACCTCACCTCAACTGAAGATACCAAAATATGACAATGCATATACCTCCCTCCACAATTTAGATTGTTCTGTTCCTCTCGATATTAACGGGAGCTTCTTGGGATTGTCCACCTGACGAAAACAAAACATATCCAACAAACTGACGAGGACACAGGAATTCGGAATTGATACTGAATCGAGGAGAGTGAGGTGAGGCAAGAAGCACGAGACACGAAGACGGAAAGACCACGGCGAATCTATGCACCTATAGCATTAACAAAGGGGCAGCGACAGGCCTGCCTCGGTGTTATAATATGGAATGGGGAGATGCTGGGCAAGAATGGATAGCGATGCAGCATTCATGCCGTATACCGCTTTCAATGCTTGCTATTCTCGCCTGCAAGCGGCCAAGGGAGGAATTATTTGACCTTTTTTTATAGCTATTTGTGTTTCACGCTCTCAAGGGCCTTCTTCGCCTCCCGTCATCTGAGACATGTGCGCCGTGGCCATTCCAGAAGAACTGTTCTCCTGTGATTTCCGTCCATCCTGTGGCGCCAATCCACGTCCATACCGATATATAGCATTCACCGATAGAGCTGATTGACGGCCTACTGGACAAAGGAGATCAGCTCCCAAAATAGTCAGGACCCGTCTTGTGATTCCCGAGCAGACCACAGCGACAGGTTCATGGGTGCTGCATTGACACATTGCGCATATGTATGGCCTCGTCACAAAGTGCCTTCGGCTGGCCCGCCTCTTTTTCACGACGGGATGCGGGAAATGCAGATGCAGGCAGAGTGCAGCGCAGCCTCTGTGTCATGCTCGCACAATGCTATATGACCGCAAAAGCGCAACGCCATGAGCAGTATAATGGCTCTTGTTATAGCTGCCTGGTGGAACGAATATTGAAACGTCGGTCCTCGGCTCCATCTGCCCTACGACACAAAGTGCCCATGCATGATAGTTACAGTACAGCACTGTACTCTATTCGTACCTGTGAGCATCTCATATCATGGGCTTCCTCCCTCGTCGCGGAGAGTTTTTGTATGTACCTTATCACTGGCGTGCACGGAGCGGTATCGCGGACCGCTAGACCGCTTGACCCACCTGGAGAAACCAAGGCAAACAAGGTCGAGGACGTCGAGCGAACATTCCGCTGGGTTTGTGTTGGCAATTCATGTCGATCAATGTTGACGCTGAGGACTCCATAACATCAATTGTTTCAGAAAGCTATTTGAAGGAACACCTCAAGAAGATATATGTCGGCGAGCCTAAAGTCTACCTAATATGACCGGGCTCCGCCAGACTGCTGCCCGTTTACTCTGTTCGTGAGGACTAGGACTTCAGCCGTGATGGATGAATCCGGTCCGACACGCCACGCCTGTGTGCTTACTTAACTTCAGTATGGGTCGCTGAAGTTTAATTCTGGGTTGGGTGTGCGTGCGTGCTCTGATGGACGCTTCTCGGATGCATCGTGTGCGTTCCAAAGTGGCCCTAGCATCGATGCTACCCTTTCCAGCATGAACTCATACATACAAATCACAGAGCAACACCCAGGCCTCACAGCCTTGACATGGGACACACAGAGCTTTGGTAACGTGGATTCGGGAGCGATCTCGCCAGATGCTGATCTTCTGGCGAAGGTACTGTACGATCGGCACAGACCCCCCACCAAAACCCCCAATTTATGCACAATCTTCTCAGGGAACAGAACCCCTCTAACGCATATCTTTGCACCACCGCGCGCGCTACACAGGCAGAAACTATCCTATGAGAACGATAGGATATAAGTTTTGGAAGAGCCGAGGAATGCAAGTCGAGATCAGTCGATCGAGCAGTGACTAAGTTTGATTTTCTGACTCTACTCCAAAACCGATAAAACTTGCGAGGACGGGTAGCTTACTGGCAATCATGCCCAGTGGCTTTATGGCCATCTCAGCACCCGACATTCAGCCGGCATAGCTGGCCCTACTTCCGCCAATCTCGCGGATTTCCGTGTTATCCCCCCCATGTTTATCGCCCACAATGAGAAATCTCAATCAAGTCCAAAATGTCCAAAACATCCTAGCTTGTTCCTCCTACCCCCAACTTTCCGAAATAACCCCACATTCTTCGAGCTCCATCGCTGAGGCGGTCCGCCTGCACCGATTCGGCTGATGCATGGGCTATAACAGACACCAGATTGAGCCAATTGATTGCAGGCAGGTGCCTTTGAATCGAGCCATAGCCTCTTCTTGCTACCCCTGCACTTGCTGACCTCTCGCCAGCCTCACCGTCACTTAGCCGGCAGGTTGCACTTTGCATCACAGACCAAGTTCAACCGTCAGATGCAAGGGTATGGTAGTCTCTATAGCGGCGGAAGGAAACCACTTAGACTCCGCTTAAAAACATTAGGTTTGAGATATATCAGCACTGGAGGCAGCTGATTACAATCTTTTGATACCTCTTAAGATCTGCTATATATGACAATTGGGGACCGCCTCGCCGTTTTTCCACCATCAACGTCTCTCTGTGTCAATAGTCCTTGACTTCTGAATTCAACATATGCAAAGTCGATCGTTTGCTAATAACAGCGCCTCCATCCCACGTAAAACCCTGGCTTTGTGGCTGTATTGATAAAAAAAATCAGCCTCCCCGGGAATAATGACGGAAACCGTGGATATCCCGCCGCCAGTCGTAGAGGTGACGACTGAGCTGACCTCCAATTCCATTGCTACCACAGCCAGAGGCTCCGAAGTTCATTCACCGTCAAGTAACAGAACGACCAGTACCCCGGCGTCAGAGTTGTCATCCATCGAGGCTCTGAAGGGATTTAAGTCAGCAAATCTGGGCGTGTCAAAAGAAAATGCTCGGGCTAAGGCTGCTACGTTGTCACTGGTGGAACAGGTGAATGGCCTCTCCATGAGTTTTCTCTTAAACACGCCCGTCAAAACTAACCAACTCAAAGGTCTCGCTATTGAGAGCCGCAGACCACTGGAGGACTGTTGCAATCCCAAACAAAGGCATTCCCAATATCAAGACTAGCGATGGACCAAACGGGGCCCGCGGGGCAGTCTTCAAGGCTGGTACAAGAGTGAGAATGCATCATTATGTCTGGCAGGGAAGGATTCGAGCTGACGAATATCCAGGCAGCACTGTTCCCCTGTGGTGTCTCTCTGGCAGCGACTTGGGACACTAAGTTACTCTATGAAGTTGGACAGCACCTTGCTGAGGAAACGAAGGCCCGTTCTGCACACGTCCTCCTGGCACCAACAGTGTGCCTGCACCGAGGCCCTCTCGGCGGCCGTAATTTTGAATCGTTCTCAGAAGACCCTCTTCTGACGGGGAAACTCGCCGCGTCTTATATTAATGGGCTTCAGGAAAAGGGAATCGCTGCTACAATCAAGCGTATGCATCTACTGTCGTCTATGAGACATCATGTGGAATAGACATGCTGACCTAGCTATAGATTTCGTCGCCAACGAGCAGGAGACTGAAAGACTGACGATGGACTCGGAGCTCTCTGAGAGGGCTCTTCGTGAACTTTACCTTCGTCCTTTCGAGATTGCGGTTAGAGAATCTAACCCATGGGCTGTCATGTCCTCTTACAACCTCATCAATGGTGTCCACGCAGATATGAACAACCACACTCTGAAGGAGATCCTCCGCGGAGAATGGAAATATGATGGGTAAGTTATACGCTATTATTATGGAACGCGCTATTTACACATTACAGATTGGTTATGTCAGATTGGACTGGAGTCAATTCCGTAGCAGAATCCATAGACGCTGGCTGTGATTTGGAGATGCCATTTTCTGATAAATGGCGCGGGGAGAAGGCTGTTCAGGCTGTCAAAGATGGGAAGCTAAGCCAAGATGCTGTAGAGAAGGCTGCTGCCAACGTATTATACCTAATTGACCGTGTCAGAGGCCAAGACACGTCGCCCGAGGAGCCTGAGAGGGAAGAGGATACCCCCGAGACGAGAGAACTAATCCGTAGGGCCGGTTCCCAGGGGTTGACCTTGTTGAAGAATAGGGCCAACCTCCTTCCGCTCGACGCCGAGAAGACAAAGATTGCTGTCATCGGACCCAACGCCAACAGAGCCATTGCTGGTGGTGGCGGTAGCGCCAGTTTGAACCCATACTATAACACCTTACCGCTGTGGAGCATTCAGAGAGAGTCGAGTAAGGACGTCACATATGCTTTAGGCTGCGATATCTACAAATGGATTCCCTTGGCAACCCCATTCTGCAAGGCCCTTACTGGCGAAGAAGGTGTTACCATTGAGTTCTACACCGGCGATAAATATGAGGGGGAACCCACGGTCGTCCAAACAAGAACGAGCACTGATCTTATGCTGTGGGACTCTGCGCCCACGGAGGTCGGGAATGTCTGGTCTGCCCACGTCAGGGCAAAGCTTACACCCAAGACATCTGGAAAGCACAAATTCAGCTTCTTCAGCGTTGGCCCCGGGCGTCTGTACATTGACGGCAAGCTACTTGCCGATTTATGGGACTGGACCGAGCAGGGAGAGACCATGTTCGACGGCTCGGAAGACGTCGTCGTTGAGGTCGAGCTTGAAGCCGGTCGCACTTACGAGCTGATGTCGGAGCTCACCAACGAGATCCGCCCCCTGTCGAAGCAGATTGCTATTGGCCGTACGCATGGCCCTGGAGGTGTACGCATCGGATACAAGGAGGAGGACAAGGTGGATCACCTGCAGCAAGCCGTTGATGCTGCTACAGAGGCTGATGTTGCTGTTGTGATTGTCGGTCTGGATGCGGAGTGGGAGTCTGAAGGATACGATCGCGCCAACATGGATCTCCCTAAGAATGGTAGCCAGGATCGCTTGGTCGAGGCTATCCTAAAGGCGAACCCGAACACAATCGTTGTAGTCCAGGCTGGCTCGCCAGTCACCATGCCTTGGGCTGACAAGGTCCCGAGTATTCTGCAAGCGTGGTACCAAGGTCAGGAAGCTGGAAATGCTCTGGCTGATGTTCTATTTGGCCGTGTTAACCCCAGCGGCAAGCTTCCTGTAAGTCAATCATTTCACTCTGCTCAGTATGGCGATCTAATCCGTGTAGACTACATTCCCAGTCCGCCTCCAAGACAACCCGACCTATCACACGTGGCCGGGTGAGAACAAGAAGGTTGTTTACGGAGAGGGCATCTTTATGGGATACCGCCACTACGAGCGCCTCGCCATCAAGCCTCTCTTCGCCTTCGGCCACGGCCTCTCCTACACCACGTTCTCATACGGCGACATCACACTGTCCAATACCACCCTGTCTGCAAACGAGAAGCTTACCGTCACCATCCCGATCACTAACTCGGGTAAGGTCGACGGCGCGGAAGTGGTACAGGGCTACGTCCATGACGTTAAGTCGCGGCTGGTGCGTCCGGAGAAGGAGCTGGCTGTGTTCGACAAGGTCTTCCTGAAGGCAGGTGAGACTAAGGATGTCGTTCTCACGCTTGATAAGCTCTCAGTTGGGTATTACGACACAAATCTCAAGGCCTGGATAGCTGAGGAGGGCGAGTTCAAGATTCTTGTTGGCTCATCATCCGCGGATATACGGTATGCTTACTTTCTTCATTCCCGTATCTCAATTTGATCAATGCTAATTCCGGATACAGACAAGAGGCGATATTCGACGTGGCTGAATCGTTTACTTGGATTTTCTAAGGGGGCTATATTTCACATAGATTTTTCATTTGAATACCAGTGCCTGGACGGCGCAATACCATTATCAGATGACGACCCGTACTTTCCTTATGAACGCCCAGACTTTACATCCAAGAATGCGCTTGGAACATTCATAAATGCAATATACAAATTACAATCGTGACCTTACAATCGTGACCTATAGCCATCTATCGGTGGGCAACTTATTGAGTGCTTGGCGTATTAATTACTGGCATTAATGTCATCAACGTCCCCACATAAGGGGTTGTCTATTGAATATTGCGATATAAATAAAATGCGTAACAATCAATTAAACCTAAACGGGTCGACAGCCTTGTCGCGGCCCTGTCCAGGCCCCCAAATCGAGAACACCAATATTCTTAACTTGACACCACTATACACTATGTACCCTCGCCCATTTTTCTTTCCTTCATTCAATTCTGTTTCAATCTTTTCGTGGATGCCTGTCTTTACTCTATAATATATATTCCTTCACGATACCCGCTGGACGAATTGAGCCGCTCAGACTGTACTGTACATCACCGACACCGCCGTTGTCCTCTTCTCGACCCTCACCAACCTACACCCACGACTACGAGGCTGGATCCACAGGCATGGCGAGCAGATAGCGCCATGAGCAGCAACTACAACCACCTCCGGACGCGCTCCTCGCGCGACCACTTCATGGAGCCCCCATCGCTGGTATCGCGTATCCTCAACGTGCTTCCGACTCGTCTTGCTGGCCTCGCACTGAGGACCATGGACAAGCCCCGCAGAGCTATAGCCGGGCTTCCCAACACACTCCGGAATGCACGGCGGGCCGCGCGGCGGCCGACGCTGCGCAGTTTCGTGAATGTGCCGAATGCGTTTATTGCTATCTGGTTCCTGCTGTTGCTGTGGGGGGAGCGGTGGGCGTTTCATACTGCGATTAAGCAGTGCAGATGGGAGAATTGGGAGAGATGGGTGGGTTCTTTCTCCGCGGCGCCTTGCTGTTAACTGGATCAATACTAACTGTTGGATAGCCGCAAGCTGCGACGCCTCATCACCTTGTTCTCCTCGCCGATCCGCAACTTGTCGACCCTCACACCTATACTGGGCGGCCATGGCCGTTGTCGACGTTTACGGAGCTGCATACAGATAACTACCTGAGGCGCTCGTACACAAATTTGCAGCTCAAGCTGCAGCCAGATACTATATTCTTTCTCGGCGACCTCTTTGACGGGGGTAGGGAATGGGCGACAATGCGTGGGGACACGGAAGACCCGGAGTGGCAGACAAAACAGCGCGCAAAGGACGAAGCAGCGCTGGTAGGATACTGGAAGAAGAACTACGGCGAGAACTATTGGATGCAGGAATACGAGCGCTTTGGAAAGATATTCTTCAGCCTGTTCAACCTGGGGAACCCAACCTCTCAGCCGAGTCGGGGACAGCGGGGCCGCAAGATCATCGCGAGTCTGCCGGGGAACCACGATTTGGGGTTCGGCGCGAAGATCAAGATGCCGGTCCGAGATCGATTCGAGGCGTTTTTTGGGGAGGCGAACCGCGTAGATGTTATCGCGAACCACACGTTCGTCAGCATAGACAGCGTGAGCCTGAGCGCGGGGGCGGATAAGAGCCAAATCGATAATCGGGATGTGTATGCACCGGTAGAGGAGTTCCTGGCTGGCGTGCAGGCACGCAAACGCCGTGCGACGGCGCGGGAACTGCGGTACCTACGAGGCGAACCCGAGGTTCTTAAGCACCCGAGGACAGTTCAGGATACGGATGGCCTGGTGCTAAAGGAGAGTGATTTCCTACCCCTCGACCCTGGAGAAGGGAACAGCAATGATTTCCCCACTATACTACTCACCCACGTCCCGCTGTACCGGGAGCCCGGCACACCCTGTGGCCCTCAGCGCGAACACTGGCCTCCCGCCACCCCCCCGAAGGGGCAGCTTGGCCCCGTTATCCCCGACCACCGCAACGCGATCTCCGTGTCGCGCGGTTACCAGTACCAGAACGTGCTGTCGCAGACCGACTCGGCGCGCCTGCTGAAGACGATCGGGAACGTGCAGCATGTCTTCAGTGGCGACGACCATGACTATTGCGAGTTGGTGCACGACGAGGCGAATTCGGGTATTGGAATTGTTGGCCGCGCGAGGGAAATCACGGTCAAGAGTATATCGTGGTGTATGGGCGTCCGCACACCCGGGTTCCTCATGGCTAGTCTCTGGAATCCGATTGGCCCCGACGGACGGCCACTTGGGACGAAAGGAGGCGGCCACGGCGCAGTGAACGACGTCCCAGCAACGACGATCGAGACGCACCTCTGTCTGCTTCCGAACCAGATCTCCATCTTCATCCGCTACATCTTCCTATTCATTATCACCATCTCAGCGCTCCTCGTGCGCGCCATCCTGACACAGACCATGGGCCTCCCGCCGACCTTGCCGCCATCGACATTTTCCTTCTCCGCTCCATCGAAGGGGGACTCCCCACTACTTCCGACGTCGAAGCGCGGGGCTGAGCAGCATAGGACGTCGGACTCCTCGACGAGCAGCACATCGAGCACACTTAGCACGCACCTTGCGCCGCGGAGTGCAGCGGCCAGGACGCGTAGTGTGAGTCCCGCTGTGGGTTACGGACTACCGGCAGCGCAGGCGCAGAGCCGGTATTCGCCGCCGGTGTGGGAAGAGGATGGAGAGGAGAAGGAGAACGGGAAGGGGGGTCGGGAGTTTGGGATTGAGAAGGGTGTCAAGGAGGGGACGCCGTTGGGGCGGATAGGGAGGGAATTTGCGGGAAGCGTGTGGAGGGTACTATGGGTGGCTATATCATGGTTTGTGTGGTTAACTTGGAGTGGATAAGGGGGGGGGTTTATATGAGACAATGAATGTTTTTTTCTGGATACTTGATGACCCTTGTGAGAGTGTGCTGGCGAGGGTTCCTAGGAATGTGCTTTCGAAGTGTGGGTGATTTTGAGTGAGAATTTACATAACAGTTGCTTAAAGCTTACTACTTCATATCAGCGATTACATGACAGCAGCAATCGTCGAGGGCATTCGATGGGCGTATCTAGTGCCAACCGAAGTTGGATATGAATTCGTGGTTGGACGAGGCCTTGGTCCGCGATGGCATGGGTCAGGACTACTAGCTGTGCGGAAGCTCAGTGCTTCTTCGTTGATTCCTTCCTAAGGTCACGACGGGGACTCTTTGTGGCCATGCTAAGAAACCGCCACCAAACGATATTATTGTTATTTATATTCAGATATAGAGAGACGACGAGGTGAACGAGTCTGTTGCATATAGCCAGGTGTGACTGTATATATCTGTATATATCATATCCCTCCCTATGGATTAACTATCCCTTTGTCCCCTTCCCATCAGGGGACAGCACAATACGCCACTGCTACCGCGGCATTCGTCCGATTCGTATCCCCACCCGATAACAGCGCCTAGCATCACAACATGAGGAAGCTGACCCAATCCGGCCCCCGGAGTCCATAGCCCCATCCTATCCTACCCCCTTTAACGCCCTGCAAAACAAAACACCCGAAAACAAAGAATAAGACATGATAGATAGACCGTTAGATGATGAGGTATAGTATTGGCGCCGCGCTGGAATAAAAACTGGACAGATGGATTGTGGTGGTAGTCGAAGAGACGATGTGGTGCTGACAATACGGCGGTAAATTTTGGTGGTAGATAGGTGATCTGACGTGGCCGTGGGTATTAAGCGCCAAAGGCAATGAAAACAAATAAAAAGCACGCCGATCCCCAGCTAGAACGTGAAATTTACATTCCCCAGTGACGCAATAATCTTATCCTCATCCGTCTCCGCCGCAGAGCTGGTAGCTTGACTACTCCCTGTAGGCGTCGGCGTGATGCCATCTCCGTGCTCTGGATCGTGAGCATGCCCCGCCCCCGTCACCGCGCTGTTTCCCTCAACCTGGCGCCGTCGCGCCTCCGTACGATCCGCCAGACTCACGCCGCTGGCCTGTCCGACCTCGTTCTCCTGGATGTCCTGGAAGCTCCAGCTGGGTTGGAAGGAGGCCGAATGCCATGCGTGGTCGACGCGCTCGTAGAGCTCGTCGATCTGCTCGAGCGAGATCTTTGAGGTCTCGTAGACAAGGAACCAGACGAAGAAGAAGGCTGCCACACAAAAGGTTCCCCAGAGGAAGAAGACTTTGGCGCCGAGGTCGGCGTAGCCGGGTCCGTTGTTCACCAGGTAGGGTGTTGCGTAGGCGATGGCCCAGTTGAAGAGCCAGTTGGTGGCGGTGGAAATGGACATGGACTTGGCGCGAACTTTGAGGGGGTAGATCTCAGAGGTGACGACCCAGACGACGGGGCCCCATGACATGGCGAAGAATGCGATGTATAGGCAGACGAAGGCGATCATGACTTGATTCCAGGTTTGATCGTTAGGCTGAGCGCCAAACGAGGTTCCAACAATGGCAACGATTAGCTGGGACCCTGCCATCCCGATAGCGCCAACCAGGAGAAGGCGACGTCGGCCCCAGGCCTCGACAAGGAACATGCCGGGGACGGTACAGACAACGTTAACGACGTTCGTCACGAGGCTGTATATGAATGGCGACTCGATCCCGGCATGTTTAAAAAACGTAGTGCCGTAGTAGAACACAAAGTTGCAACCACTCAGCTGCTGGAGCATCTGTAGGCCACAGCCGGTCATGACCCTAAATCCGAGATGAGGCGCGCCGCGAAATACATCTCGATAAGACGACGGTCCAAGAGAGAGCTCGTAAGCATGGTTAGCTTCAATCTCTGCTATTTCCTCGATTAAGGCGGGGTGGGTGATATCGAGGCGCCGTATTCGAGAGAGCGACGAAGCAGCTGCCGCGTGCATCTCACGTTTGATAAGATATCGAGGCGTTTCAGGGAGAATAATCAGCCCTATAAAGAGGATGCCTGCCCACACGAACTGTATGGCGACAGGTATCCGAAAGCAGTTGGCGGAATCTAGATTTGAGGTAAGGTAATTGACGACCGCAGCGATGAAGAGGCCGACTGTGATGGCGAGCTGATAGCAACAAACCAACGCTCCGCGAATCCACTTTGGTGCCATCTCGGATTGATACAACGGGACAAGCACGGATATCGTTCCGACGCCCAAGCCAGCAAAAAATCTAGAGTCGTGTTAGCTTAGCAAAGAGAGGGAGAGCTATCTTCTGGTGCATACCTTCCAGCGGCAAACAGGGGAATCGTTGTTGAGCCTGTCTGTAACGCGACACCGAATGAGAAGACCACTACTGCTACCATGAGGGCTTTCCGACGCCCTATCCTATCTCCAATCGGGGCAGCCAGTAGAGCCCCAAAAAAGGTCCCTGCACTGAGTATCGACACGATTTCTGATGACTGCGTGGGGGTTATGGCAAGTAGACCGTCATCGTCCCTATGACCTGTCGAGAAGTGGTCAAGCCACCATCGCATCGCAATAATGCCGCTGATCGTGCTACAAGTCCCCGAGTCAGTCCATGTGCCCTCTGCCAGTCTCGGGCACAGCGCTTACCCAGTATCATATCCAAACAGTATGCCTCCAAACGCCACGAAGGCTCCAATCATGATCGCAGGCGCCGAGGACCCGGCTGCGCTTTCGGGTTTCCGCCATGCTGTCAAGTCGAACACCATTGTTGGGGTGTTGCGCCCGTTGCGCCGTCCGAGAGGCAGGTCGTGCGTTTCGCGCAAGTAGTAGCCAGTATTGATTTCCTTCCTTCCTTCAACCTATTGGCCGTTGCTAGAAGCAGTATCGATCGAAGCAACGGGCGTTGTCGAATTCGAGGGCGTCAGATTCGACCTCGCGACGAAGGGTCTCATTGGGCTAACGGGGCGAAGGCGTAGGGCTCTCTCTTCGCGCAGGGTACTTCGCGGTTATGTTTCGCAGACTCTTGCAGATGGTCCAAAGATGATCAGCCCAGGTTTTATGGTTGAAATATCGAGAGATGATGTTGCAGGTGGGATTGCCTGGATTGCTTTCGAATGGTGGGTTGAAGGTTGAAGTGGTCGAAGTACAACTGCGGGTCTGTGTGGATTATCTATGCGTCTCTGGGAATACGGTCGAGACGCCTATTTGGCGGGGAAAGGAAAGGAGGTGGGTTAGCGGATCGTAGGTGTCAGGAACATGCCGGACAGGGCCCTGATGGCCGTTATTTTGGTGAAATGTGGCGTGCACACTGGCAAACTGCAAAAAACAACGGGGCGTTATATTAGGGACGATCATTACAGTTCACAGTGGTACTCGAGCACAGGACTACTACCATAAGACATAATACCATCTCCATCTCCATCTCATTCCATACCCATATCATAATTCTCGACTCCGTCCCGGATACTACTCAACTCTGAACATTGTTTACTTTCTTTCTGTGCAACTATGTCATCTTCAGAAACTACCTACCTCGACCTTATCCCGTGCGTGCCGGACTCCTTTGTGTCGCATATTCCATGGCAGAAACTCTGAACACTATGGTTGGCTCCTTGCCTTTCTCCTCACCACTTGGCGTTTCTGGGGTCTCTGTAACTCTCCTATCCCTCGTCCAAGTCCCACATGTGTACAGTATCTTTCCATTCCTTGGCGCTCATGTCGTACGGAATGGAATGAGTTACTGACAAAAGTGATAGAGCTGCTTGCATTCACATTCAGGCCCGTAAACCTCCATCCTGTCGAGCAGTCACTTCTGACCCATCCTTTCTGCCAAAAACAACGGCTCCTAGTGCCGTGCGTGATTGCGGCAACGAGGGATGATGGGCTGCTCCTGGACCGGTGCGGCACAGTAGCATCGCATATTCCTTCACTGCAGCGGCCCCGGACAGAGCCTGCCACCACCCCTCGCAATATTGCGGCAGGGCGCATGTGCAATGCTACGCTACATTGAACTGCTCCGCACACACATGCGAATACCAACGCACCATGAAAAGTTGGATTCTCAGCATACCTCGCCCTCTTTCCCATCACAAGCTTGTTATGTGCAAGCCACCGCCGTTGAGTATATCTCTTCTCTGTGCAGCGTCCTATATGTGAGACATAATCCTCTGTGGAATCTCATATCTTCCCCAAATAAAGAGTACCCTGCCCACCAACAGCCGCAGGTTGTGTCAAGAAAAGTCATCCAATCCCCGCATGCGAGCAAAACGATCGGCTACTTCTCTCCGGCTCCACTTTCCTACATGTCGCACAGCGCTTTGGACCCTGTTGAGCGATAAGTCACTCCAATTTCTCAAATCACATGACTAAGACCTTGGATATCTCAATTTCTTTGTCTCTCACCATCCCACGTCCACCTTGGTGTGATAAGGGACAGGTAACAGCTAATATGCGCAGCTGCTTCTTGTTGCAAAATTGCGCTCGCAACATATGCCAGCCTCCGGTTTCTACAACGATCCTATCCTAATCTTGAGAATATATGGCCAATGCCTGAGGTGAGAGAGAATAGGTATTTCGTAGCCCACATGCTCGAACAATCTTTCAAAAAGTAATTGTTCACTTCTTGCTTTGCGTTCCGGTTGCAAAGTCGTATGCTCTTTTTGTCCTTGAGTATGTCTTTATTGTCCAACTGCCGCATGCGGCTACCAGTAAGAGATCTCATATTTTACTTGATGGCAGTCACGGCCATGCATTACATTCGTTCTATTACTTTCATTTTGTTCATAGATTTACAGAACTCGAGTTTCATACTCGTCTCTCCCTGACGGCGGCGCTCATCATGGCTTCTTTCCACAATATGAATAATTACATGGTCGGCTCGCGGAACCAGGATGCAGTAAATCACGTTATTACTTATATGGAACGTATGGCCAGTGCAAATATCAACGCGTCGATTTTTGACAGGTTGGCAAACCTTCCGTGCGGGCCCCCGTTTATAGAGTCGGTTTTCGATCGAGCGTTGGGCTTCTTGCGTGCCCAGTATGAAGAAGAGAGACATTCTGAGTGGGCCACTGCTCTAAAACCCTGGGAATGTCGACTGCTAAACCATACGACTGGAGCATCGTTCACCAAGGTTTTCTGCACCCAGTTCTTCATCCCGTTTGATGGATGTTATGAGGATAAACGCGATGTTGGCCGACTGGACAGCTTTCTTACCATCTTCGATGGCCTCGCCGCTCGAGCCGCAGGCAATGCGCCGATTAGCGGGGCGATTAACCCACTTCATGTCAAGGAATTGGTATTTTTTCAGGACCCTCTGTTCACAAGTACGGACCATGGGTCGATTCGCACTCAGTCCCATAATAAAGCTGTCTGGCATTTCTTAAAACGCTACGACGAGGATTTAAAAGGTGGAAAGCTACCGACAGTGACTCCAAAACGAGCAAAGGCTTATGAGAAGATGTGCGGCGACGCTCACTTACAAGAAATGGATGAAATATTTGGATATGATCCCAACAAAGTCTGTTTGATGTGGATTAGGATTATTGATCTGCTAAGATATCTGCCAAATCTCGAAGTTTTCAAGTAGGTGCACACCAAATCACAACAGTTCTTCGCATACTAACAAGCTCACAGATGGAAATCTAATGCCCGGGTTGTGGAACCCTTCCTTTCAGCCATTTCCCACTTTTGCAAGAAGCTTAAGGTGCTTGAGATTGATCTCCACAATGGGTTTGATAACCACGAATATATGCTGCATGCATGGAATAGATTCTATCTGAACACGGAGACTAACAAGTTGTATCAAACGCACCGAATACTGGACGAGCCGGTGGAAAAATATCTATGCGAATATATTGCGAGAGATCCGAATGACAGGCCCCCAAAAGATTTACCTTCGCAGTGCCATATTAGCTTCAAGCTTATTGTCAAGATGGACCGTGAGGTACCTGGCATCATCGAGACAATTGGGAAGCATACCCGACATATCCAACTGTTGGTTCTCGACCGTTCCAAATCCCATGTATTTATGGACGACAACAAAAAGACGGAATATGGAATGCAGTTTGACGTCCTTTGGTCGCACCTAGCGGTGAGTTATTCATCATCCCTGGTGCATATCCTCTCCTAACATTATGAGAATCTCAGTTTGGCGTTACCCACCTGTCTCTTATAGGCACCGACGCTACCATGCACAGCTACATTATGAAAACCATAAAACCAGCTTCGATTGAGAGTCTTGAAATCAAAGATTGCCAGTCCCTCAACGGCGTCTACTTTCCACTCGTTGCCGGCAAAAACCGCCTTCGGAAATTCAAAATCTCATTCCCGCCGCCCGAAGAAGCCAAGGAGCGCGCCTACGCCTACTGGAAGCATTACATGCTCCAGAAGCGGTTAACTATGGACTTCCTCCGCTGTGACTCCGTTCAACTAGATGAGCTTGACATCCGCGGCGATTTTGGGGAGCCTGCATTGAACCCAGTTGAGTTCTCAGGCCTGTCGACCGACCTCTTCTTCGCTATCGCGGCTCAGGCCCCATCTCTCGTGCGCCTGCAGGTTGTCAATAACAACATCGACTTTTCGCTAGCGGAGATCGGGAGTATCATATCTCAAGCAGTGAAGCTCTCGCAGCTGGGTATCACCTGCCGTGCATTCAAATACCAAGACATTCACGGGAACTGGATCGAGCAGGGCCTCGGGGTTAGTTCTCCTATCGTACTCACTCTCATGGCTATTTACTAACACTACTGCAGACCCACCGCAACTTTGAGCGCCTCCTCGGCCTCCTCGGAGGGGAAGGAGCCCCCTTCTCCCTCACCATCCTGCGCACGCACTACGGCATCCTCGACGAGGTAGTCTACGACCGCGACGGTGCCAACCGCGTCATCACCGCGACGCGCAGTCACGTCGAACTCGAGTACATTGCCAAGAAGATGGTCGAGCGCGGTCTGCCACTCGCGCACCTCGGTATCTTCGCCGAGGACGTGACGAACGCGTATGGAATCTTTGGGGCCCAGTGGGACGAGTACTTGTATGCGTTTGAACTGCGGGATGCCGTGCTTCAAAGGGATGTGGATGGGGTGTTTCCGACGTATGAGGAGTTTGAGAAGGTCAATAAGGAGTGGATTGGGAAGTTGGGGGTGGATATGCCGAGACCGGTGGAGGGGCCGCAGATTCGTGAGGCGGTTTGAAGAGGTGGGAGAAGGGTGGTAGGGAAGGGGAGTTGATTAGGAGTTTTGGTAGTTATATCGTATGAATGCTATATTGGGATACTTTATGTTTCTTCAAAGCAGAGGAGGAGTTCTTTTGTCTTTGTTGCAGTTATTAAATTCTTCAGTCTTAGACAGCCATATGTCAAAATTTTGAAGTGGCAGAACGGACAAGGAGTGATTAAAAGCGTTTATTTTGCTCGCAGTTGCTGTATATTCCTCTAAATACCTTGAAGTGAGAATACGAATCTCGTGATAATTATGTAATCCTGTATAGTACTGTACATGCTCAACACAGGTACTCAAGTACCACGATATGCAAGTGATTGACCGACGCTATCTAACATCTAATTGGCTCTTCCCCTCAAAGTACCGGCGCTACCTGAACACAACCAGAGCACCTGTTTCTCCATTCTGATTGGCTGGATGCATGTCACCACCATTCCGGGCGCTTACAGCTTTCCCAATACCGCCAGAAGTGTGAATACCCGTGCCAGCACACTTCGATCCCCTCCCTCCATTGGCCCTGTCTCTCTGCAGCCTCTGTGAAGATGGAAGCGCCTTCTCTGCGGCCTATAAGCCAGGCCGGCCGCCCCCATCTTCCTCGTCTCTCTCTGTGTGCGCAATCGTTCATCATTCTTGTCGATATCAATTATCGAGCTGCTGCTGCCGTCCATTCCCACAGCGGCGTCTGATGAGTCTTCATCAGCAAAGGGCATACTAAAGTCGCAAAGGATCACGACAACGGCGCCCGTTGGTGCGACAGCCTGGATTCGCCGGTCGCTATCCTGATTTGATTCTCTTTACGTTCGCTCGCCATGGTGTTCATCTCAAAGAAATGGAGGTACTTTTGGGTTATGATAGGGCTCATGGTAGCTGAGTTGGCTGGGACCATCGCGACTCTGACACTATTCGGCATCGCGAGCCCGGATGCCTATCGTACCCAGCTATGGAGGCTCGGCGGCGACTTGGGCTTCAATTCGCACCCTAAACAGACATTGTACGCATACGCAAACTATCGACCTATCCCGGAGACACCGCTAGTTTGGTCTAATTTGTGAGTGTGGACTGCTGCGCTGGAAGTGAACCCGAATGCTGACTGCTCCCAAGCATAACAAACTTCAACATCGTCGTATCCGTCTTGTCGATGTTCATCCTGCTCGTCAAGGTCGTCCTATTTATCATGCACATGTGGATCCCGCTCGTCGGCGTAATCATAGACGCCATTGTCCTTGGTCTCTGGATTTTCAGCGCCTATGGTCAGGCTGGTCCTGATCATTCCGACCCTAAACACCCCAGCTCAGTTGCGTGGTATATCGCCAAGAGCTGCAGCGTCGCTGAGCCATCCGGAAACAAGAAAAACTGCGAGATGGCAAAGGGAGCATTCGCATCGACTGTCTTCATGATGTGTGTATCCCCGCCTAGCCTGACGCTTCCACAACTGACAACATTTTAGAGCGATTTTCGCATTTAGCGTTGCGCTGGGCATTTGGTCCATGTTCCCAACACAGGAAATGAAGGAGAAGAGGAGGATTAAAAAGGAAGATATGCAATCCCCGTCTTCCGAGAATGCGGAAGAGAAGCTGTGGGAGTTGAGAAACATACAACAACCTACCCCGGCCTTTTCACCTTATACACCACGAACGTTGGCGTTCAACACATTAGACCGCCAGTTGCCGCTGCGGGAGAAGGAACAGTACGCGTAGATGCTGTAAAACACAGGATTACAATGGGCTCTATGGGTCCATTCCGGGGCCGGAGTAACTATTCCCTTCGTGTGGCCACTTAAGTTTTGAAGTGGCAGAATGCGAGCTGAGCGATCAAGGGACTTTTTTTTATTTTTTCATAATTACTATGAATATACAAAGTGATAATAGGCTCTGGACAGTGCCAGCAGGGATAATGATCCGAACAGCGTGTGATTCTGAACTATTTTACGTTTATGGATATCCGCATTCCACGTATCCATTCCGCATTCTCGTTTCCTTGTTTGTCACCTCCTGTCCTCCCGAACACCCATCGCCGTTACTCCAAGTCCCCTAACAAACAAATCTCTTGGCCCCATGCCCCATCCGTACCACCGCCTTCAAAAGGCGTTCGTTCTGCTCTTTGTCCAACTCTCACTATCTCCGGAAACCTGAAAGAGCTCAACTACACTACATATCTCCCCAGCCCACCACGAAAGAAAGAGAAAGAAAGAAGGGCATCATGAACATCTTCACATTCTTCTGCGCTCCGGCTTCGACTATCACCGCGAACCGTTGCGTCCATTGTAGTGAGGATAACGCCGCGCCCCAAACGCAGTGCAGTCAGCAGCTGTGGCCGAACTACGGATACCTGGTCGACACGGAGACATTTGCAGTTCCTGTGATTCGAGGCGTTCGGCACGTCCAGCCACCACTTCAGCAACCAGTCTACCACAACCAGCAACACACCCAGCGACCCCTTCACCACCAACTACCCCACCAACAACCTCAGCA
>JPJV01001743.1:0-10645 GCA_000750745.1 Pseudogymnoascus sp. VKM F-4281 (FW-2241)
GCCATTGTGTGGTGGTGGGGGTGGGGCGCATGTGTTGGCTGATGATGGGGTGATGGCTGAGGGCAAAGTTGGATCGGTGATGTTAGGGAGGTGG
Source organism: Pseudogymnoascus sp. VKM F-4281 (FW-2241) (assembly GCA_000750745.1). Lineage (NCBI taxonomy): Eukaryota > Fungi > Ascomycota > Leotiomycetes > Thelebolales > Thelebolaceae > Pseudogymnoascus > Pseudogymnoascus sp. VKM F-4281 (FW-2241). The sequence goes on from JPJV01001743.1 coordinate 95, forward strand.
CTGTGGTGGTGATGGTGGGTTGTTGGAGCTGATGTTGAGCTGTATATCGCTTTTTGGGAGTTGTTGTAGGTAGGTTGGTTAGGTAGCCTTGTCGGCGAGGCGGACGATAAAACGGCTATAATATGGGGACTAGCTTGCCGTGGAATGCACTTTGGGAAGGACAGGGTTAAATTTCGGAGGTAATGATGGCCGCCGCATATCTAATGCCTTTTATATCCCTTTAGATCTTTTTCATTTTGGATTTGTCTGGAGTTTATTTCCCATTTGTACTTTAGGCGCCTATATGTCAATTTCCGGGCAACTTCACTACCATACAATAAGAACGCCAACCTCGCATCACTCGTCACATCACTCGACACCAGATCAGATAAGTCCTCCAGGACGACTTTCTCTAATATAAAATCATTGCTTCATTCTTCCCATATATGCTACGAAGGGTATATAAACTCGGCCACTACCTGACCACCCTCTCTCCCCCTTAAAACAACCCCCCCCACGAGTATCGTCCCAATTGTCCCACGGGCACGACGGGATTTCCTCTTATCCCCAGCCCGACACAACAACATATTGATATATAAGGCATATTAGTTACCTATGTTGCGTCCGCGCGTTTGCTCCTCCTCCTCCACTAACTTGATGCCAATCGGCGAATTGAATTAAATCCGCCCTCCACATGGATTTTCGTCGAACCGTTAAACTCTCTCTTTGTACAGAACCCCCTCCCAACCCCGCCAAAAAAAAAACTCCTCAAATGTCAGATGCCAGATTAAGGTATAATTTTCTCTTTTAAGGATAGTTGACCGCTGGCATTGGCCAATCGTCCTCGGTGATGCTCGACCAAAAGTACCAGATGGTGACAACAGACAGTAGGGTGAATAGCGTCTCGAAGATGGCTCCGTCGATCTTGCCGCTGGTTCCCTGGCAGATGTGGGTGCTCACAACGTACTGGAAGACTTGTCCAATAATGAAAAAGAGTGCTGCGGCTCCAAGGTAGATCATTGGCGTCCTCTCGCCAAGAACCCTCAGGACAAGGATAGATTCCAAAACGAAGAAAACAGCTAGGAAAATGATGGGCGCGAGTTGGTAGAGAACGTAGAGCCCGATGTTGCGATATGAACCTTCTTTGCTGCTGTCGAAATGGCCGGTCCACGAAAAGCCTGTATCGAGAGCGATGTAGCCTGTGCCGACGAGGAGAGCAGCTGCTGAGCCAACGATGAGGCCAATGGACATGGGAGTACCGTCGTCAATGACTTGATATCCAACGGCTGCATTGAGCATGAGGATCCACGTCGTCGCGACAATCATACCCAGGTGTATCCCACTGAAGGCCTAATCGAGAATTAGTAAGTCGAGACATTCAAATAAGGTATTTGGGAACGCACCATGCGGACATTGGAGTCGAGAGGGAACACTCCGACTGTGAAGATTTCGCAGATGGAAATGATAATATAGCCCAGTAGAAACAGCTGCATCTCCCTGTGGTTGCAAGTCAGTACATGGACGATGGCTATATGATTCCATTCTTTCATACCTTCGGCCGACGGCAGCTTGCTTCCTTTCAGACCTCCATAGCAGATAACTCGTCACTACAATAGCCAAGCCACAAAGTATTATGGAACCTGTAACTGGTCAGTAAAGTGCATATATGATCGGTATCTGGGAGACTAACCAATATTGCCGAGGTGCTCCCCATCTGGAAGGTTGACTCCCTTCAATTCGCACCCTCCGAATCCGTTCTGATCATGCGTTCGAGATAGGAGCTGTTACATGCGTTAGCTACCGCGGTCGCACTCATGTGGTGATTGAAAAAGTCGGGATAGCAAGACAAGATATATACGTACATTGCAAACAGGAAGGGTCGAATCCCGACAGAAATCCTATTCAGGGGATGGTTAGCTTGTTATTCACTCTCGGTGTCGCATAGCCATGGTCGTCGAGACGTCCGGCTCTTGGATTTTGAATTCGTACTTGGAAGTTTCCAAACTGCGTTGAGCCCATTGCTGCGGTTTTGCGCGTGGCGCGTCCTTTTCTCTCGCGGGGACTCGAGTCTAAATTGCAGAGCAGACAGGCGGTGTCGCTTCTGCCCTTTCGCGATGCGTTGTCGTCGCGATTGGCCGCCAAGAGGTAACCCTTTTCCCTTTCTCCCCAATGTACCGGGAATTGACGAAGCAGCAAAGAGCGAAGTCGATGATTCCGAAGCGGAGGAAACCAGATTGATCTCAGTCGCTACGGAGGGGCAGCGAAGGTTTTCGAGGTTGATCAATTCAGGGTTGAAGGTGCGGGAAAGTGAAGTAACGTTCGTCCCCTGAAAATGTAGTTCCTGGTGCCCGTCGTTTCTGAGGTTACCAGCGTCTAAACGAGCCAAGCGTGGTCGCGGTTTCTGACAGGCTAGGTTTCTGACTCGGGTTCCTGAGGACGGAGTACAGGTCACGGGCAACAAAGGAATAGGAGGAATCAATAGAGAGCTATAGTATTTGAAAAGCCGCTTGCAGATGAGTTTCTTTCTTTGTACTCGAGCAATTGTTTGCAATGTCAAGAAGCAGTGAAAGAAAGAGGATTGAAGGGATTTTCCAAGTTTCTGTCGCTGGTGGGCGCAGTAGAGAGGGACAGACAGACGGGCACGTACGTAGGGTATAGAGTGCTGAATCACGGCAGTACGCAGCACTGCACAATGCACAATCTTACTCGGAGTTACGTAGTCGGTCAGTGAAGGAGGGAATCAAGGCAGGGGAAACTGGGGGGGGGGAGGCGGTGCCGGCGCCGTTGAAAAAATTGCTAAATTTACCAAAGTTGAACCTTGGTTTGCACATTTCGTTTATCGGGTCTACAGGACTGGACGCCATCTTTCGTTTCCACAGATCTGTTTTGAGGCACGACATAGTCTGGACATATCGTGCATACATGCAAAAACTCCACTTGCCCAGCCAGCACTGTTGCTGTCGAGTGAGTACTATGGTAGTAGTGCTGTGTGTTGCATACCTCCGTAGAGCTATGGGGTTTATGCGGGAGATACGCATATACATGCATGGAGAAAGTAAAATGAGCTTCACTCTCGCTTGGTTTCACGCGCTTATGAGCACACCGCGAATACACGGATGGCGCGACATGATTGGCTGAGGTGGGATTGTCAGATTAACGGACTAGGGTCTCTAATGTCTGGGCAGTGTGAAGATCTGTAAATGGCTGTGAACGGGTGTGAAGGGCTGTGAAGGACAGGTCAAAGCCGTACAGTATGTATTGTGCCCTATCGTATAGTTTTACAGTGATCATCCGTCATCCATCAGCCATTAGCCATCATGGTCGTTTCCGTATCCCACTATTCCCACTAAATAACCCCCTACTACGGTAATAGAAATGCAAGATATGATTTGCATAACATTCACATTCACATTCACATGCCTTGGCTCGGCAAAGTTGCCAAGGGAATTTGTTTCTTGAAGAGGGGGGCTCGAAGGCCCTTGTACTGTCTGTAGTACTTGCTACTTGCTTTTTACTGCCGGTCCGAGTACTGTACTGTACCTCGGAGAAAACGGCATCTGCCTCCGTCTTTTTCTCCGTTCTCCGTTCCGTATGACTGCCCTACACACCACACCCACTCAAACACGTGCTGATAACGACTAAGACGAACAAAGATAAGACACCCGACATCGTGACCTCGTCATCTTCCACTAACCCCTGTACCGACCAGCTGGTATCAAAATCAACGACCACCACCCACCACGGCTTGAAAGACGTCAGAGGCGCACGAAAGAGGATCCTACGCACTCACCTTGAGACTAATATCCACAGCCACAAAGACGTCGTGTGCCATTCTTCATCCTACTACAGCTCTATTCTAATTAAAAGTCTGTTGCCTTCTCGTGAAAATCCCCCAGCCCAATCAAACCACGTGAACGCTGTTCACAGCCTTGAGTTGTCTTGGGGGTGCATTTGGCACGGCTGGGCTTTTTGGGCTTTTCCTTTGCCTCACCCCCTTCTCCTCCCGCTCCTTCTCGTGAATCTTCCCCCATCTTCAAGATATTACTGTATGGATTAGTATCTGCCTCCTAATTCGCTACTTTCTCTCTCCCGACACCCCACGATTGCCACTACGCCTCTCCCTCCCTACTCTTTCCAGCGCTACTTATGTAGATCGACTCCACGCCAAGACCCACTCTTCCCCAGTGTGACAGTTCGGGGGACGCAACTAAGGTAACAACTTCCAGCTTTCGCCCCAACACTGCACTTCTAAGCAAACCACCTGACTTACTCACCGACGATATCCTTCCAACAGGTCCCTTCATACTAAGCAAACTTGTACAGTAGCAGTAGTCCGTCCGTCCATCCATCCTTTGAACCGCCATCCAAACGAGCTTGTCACGGGTATCGTGCGCACCGACTCCACGTTGTCTTCCTCTTAGTTAGGCCCATATCCACTGGGAGGGGCTGCCGCCATCAGCTCCACAACCTTCACGATTCCCTCCTCAAGCAGCACCCGCCGTCCGGCCAATATACCACTCCATAACTTGCCTTCGGCAGCAACCCGATCGCAAGAGCAGTTCCAATCTGCCTCCCTCCTCTCAGACGACGAGAAGCAGAGCGGGTTCTCTGCCTCTCCACGATCCGAATCGGCAGGCTCTGAATTCTCAGACTGGAGTGACACTGGCGACCTTGGTGAACAAGGCACAGGCGAAGACGACCCTTTACGACGGCAAATAGGAGAACTCGACAGGGACACAGGCCGGCCTTCCACGAGACGAAATCGAGGAGATAGGAGGGTCCGGTATCAACTCGACGCCGAACACGAAGATAAGGAACCTCATCGTGGCATCGTTAAGGAAGATATCAAGATTCCAACACCACCGCCGAGGCAAATATCTCGCGCTGAACACGCGTTGGCAGCCATGATGTCCGGGGGAGAGCGTCAGATGCACGGCTTGACCGGCAAGCCACTGGTGTAAGACATCCCGCGTTTTGAGGCTGTTACTGTCATACTGATGTTACACCAGGTATTTCACAAGCGTATTTGTATCATTGGGTGTGTTTCTTTTTGGGTACGACCAGGGAGTCATGTCAGGTATCATCATGTAAGTTCATATTTCATATGTCAAGTCATATACAGTACTGATGGATTGCATAGAGGCCCTATTTTCAAGGATTATTTTCATCAGCCTAATGCGGCCGAGATTGGGACCATGGTTGCTATTTTAGAAGTCGGAGCGTTCATATCGTCACTGGTTGTTGGTCGCCTTGGTGATATCATTGGTCGAAGAAGAACGATTCTATATGGGAGTTTGATATTTGTGAGTTTCCTTTCCCCAAACCATTGCCTTAAAGTATCCATGTGGTAGTTATGGCACAAGCCAAGGAGTTGTTGAAGCAACACCTCTTCCAGACACCCGTCATAAGTATTTAGTTGGTCGAGAAACTAATGATATAAATAGTTCGTAGGAGGGGCTCTCCAGACGTTCGCAACAACTATGATCTTAATGATGTTGGGTAGGATCATAGCCGGAGTAGGAGTTGGCATGCTCTCAACTATCGTCCCAGTCTATCAATCTGAGATTTCGCCTCCACACAACAGAGGCAAGCTAGCCTGTATCGAGTTCTCAGGAAACATCATCGGATACGCCACATCAGTTTGGGTTGATTATTTCTGCAGCTATATCAACAGCGACTACTCTTGGCGGGTACCACTGGCCATGCAGTGTGTAATGGGAGGTCTACTCGCCCTGGGAAGCTTAGTTATTGTCGAATCACCTCGGTATTTACTCACACCCCATATTTGATAATCGGGAGCTAACCACAATCACAGATGGCTACTTGATAACGACCATGACGAGGAAGGATTGGTTGTCATAGCCAACCTCTACGGAGGAGGGGACGTCCACAATACCAAGGCAAGAGAAGAATTCCGCGAAATCAAAATGAATGTCCTCCTTCAGCGCCAAGAGGGTGAAAGATCATATATGGAGATGTTCAAGAGATACCGGGCTCGTGTCTTTATCGCCATGTCTGCACAGGCATTGGCTCAGCTCAACGGGATCAATGTCATCTCATACTATGCGCCACTGGTCTTTGAATCCGCCGGTTGGGTAGGGCGACAGGCCATCTTAATGACTGGCATTAACGGCATTACCTATTTCCTCTCTACGATCCCGCCATGGTACCTGGTCGATCGACTTGGAAGGCGGCCGATCTTATTGAGCGGCGCTATCATGATGGCGATATCGTTATCTGCCATTGCATATTTCCTACATTTGGATATAAAGGCAACACCAACTTTAGTGGTCGTATTCGTCATGGTCTATAATGCGGCCTTTGGTTTCTCTTGGGGCCCGATCCCATGGCTGTACCCACCCGAGATCTTGCCTCTCAGCATCCGCTCCAAGGGCGCCAGTTTGTCGACCGCAACTAACTGGTTTTTCAACTTCATCGTTGGGGAAATCACCCCAATTCTTCAAGAGACGATTGGGTGGAGGCTATATCTTATGCATGCATTTTTCTGTGTCACCAGTTTTGTAGTTGGTTAGTTGTCTCCATTCCTTATCCCGACTCACTTCCCAGTACTAATACGGTTCATACAGTTTACTTTGTTTACCCCGAAACACGTGGGGTTCGTTTGGAAGACATGAACTTGCTTTTCGGTGATGCTACATCGGCCATGCCAACTCCATCAACAAGGGCGGAGACAGGCTCTTTGATGGGACGCGGCTCTCCCGTTCCATCAATGGATCTACGACGTGGAGTGGGGACGACGTCGATAGAGAATGGACTAGGCTCATCCATGGCTATCCCGGGCCTGGACATCGATCCACCGAATGTCGATATTAGAGACGGCGTTCCACGATACTCGGCCGACAGAGATCGTGGCGAGGGCGTTGGGGGATGGATCTCCCGAATGTTCACAGGAGCCACCAAGAATGGCTCAAGCTCTCGAGGAGGCGCCAACAGTAAATACAAACCTTTAGACCAGGACGAAGAGTAAGTAGATGGAATACATGACATATAGAGATGGGGGTAGAGGAATACTGTATAGGAGGCCATAATAAATTTCAGTTGAATTTAGCATATAGGTAACATCGTCACTTGTGTTGCAATCGTCTCTTATCGGGATCACTGCAGGTAAGACGCGGAAGCAGTAATCCCGGATAGGAGACACCGTGTACAATTATTTATGCTGCACAAATGTAAAACAGAAACATTGATATCTTCTAGTTAGAGCCGCACAATATACACTATATCACAAAAAGTCGTGAACTAGCCTTGATGAGCTTTGCCTGTGGTTAATATTGATATTCTCGTATAGCAAGCTATTATTGTGGCATTTTAACTGTGCGTGCGTGGAAATTATTGAAGACACCTGGCAGATGCACTAGGCTGGAATAGTCAGCCGCAAAAAGTGTACCCTCAAGCTGCGTCCCGCCCAACATCGTATTTGAAGTCCAAGGAGTCAATTTGTGTCTCCCTTCCCCTCCCAGGCCCACGAAGGATGCTTGCTTCTGCTATCTGAAGATCTATTTGTCTTTAGAGGCAGTTTTTTACTTTCACTACTCTCGTTTATATCCATTTAAACCGTGTACCCTCGCGTCTCTCTTGTAGCCGACGGCTGAGCCAAGACGCGCAAGCCTCGTTTCGACGCGACATCACAAGGAAAGGGGGTTATAGTGGAAAAGCCTGCTCCTGCATCAATCAACACAAGCACCGTAGCATGGCTTCCAGAAATGCCGTCGTCGCCTCGGGCATTGAGCATGATGGCCAGGCGGCCCGCCGCCGAGCTGCTCCTGGGGGATCAGCGGTCTCCGGGTCGTCCCAGGGCCTAGATGAGGTCGATGACAAGAAACGCCAACATGTACAGGTGAGCTACTCCCCGACACTTCCTCATGTCTCCGTTGCTCTGGGATTGATAGCTAATGTGTTTGGATTCTGTTAGAGCTCACCTAGCTTTCTTCAAACCCTCGACGAGTGGGAATTCATCATCGCACCGCTTATCTTCACGTTTTTGGCGTTCTTCACACGGTTATACAAGATTGGCCTCTCGCCGATCGTTACTTGGGATGAAGCTCAGTAAGATATATCTTTCGTCATTGGGGGACCGTTTTCTAACTGTTCTATAGCTTCGGAAAGTTCGGCTCACATTACCTCAAACGCGAATTTTACTTCGATGTCCACCCACCTCTGGGAAAGATGCTCGTGGGGCTCTCGGGATACTTGGCTGGATACAATGGCTCATTCGAATTCAAATCTGGAGAGAAGTACCCAGAGGAGTTGAACTACACGTTCATGCGTGCGTTCAATGCCTTCTTCGGTGCTGTCTGTATTCCTCTCGCCTACTATACGGCAAGAGAGCTCAACTTCAAGCGCCCAGCAGTATGGTTCGTCACTCTTATGGTTCTCTGCGAAAACTCGTACACGACTATCAGCAGATTTATCCTTCTTGACTCTATGCTGCTGTGCTTCACATTCACGACCGTTCTATGCTGGGCCAGGTTCCACAGACTTCAGGACCAAAGCTTCAGCCCCGAGTGGTTCGCATGGCTTGTGCTGACTGGACTGAGCATCGGCTGCGTGTGCAGTGTCAAGTGGGTTGGACTCTTTGGCACTGCTCTCGTCGGAATCTACACCATTGAAGATCTCTGGAACAAGTTCGGAAACTACAAGATGCCCAAGGTCGAACTGGCTGCCCACGTTGGCGCCAGAGTCGTTGGGTTGATTGTTATTCCATTCATCATCTACATGCTGTCCTTCGCGGCTCATTTCACTATCCTCGAGAACAGCGGCCCAGGAGATGCTCAGATGAGCTCTCTGTTCCAGGCTAACCTTCGCGGTACGGAGGTTGGAAAGGACAGCCCTCTCGAGATCGCCTACGGATCCCGCGCAACCATTAAGAACATGGGATACGGTGGTGGACTTCTCCATTCTCACGTTCAGACATACCCAGAGGGCTCCGGACAACAACAGATTACTTGCTACCATCACAAGGATTCCAACAACGAGTGGTTCTTCTACCCCAACCGCAACGAGCCGGAGTTCGACGCGGAAGCACCACCAAAGTTTGTTGCCCACGGCGATGTTCTCCGTTTGATTCACTCGCAGACCGGCCGCAACCTCCACTCGCACGATGTCTCTGCCCCTATCACCAAGGTTGATAAGGAAGTCTCGTGTTATGGCAACACTACCGTTGGTGATGACAAGGACCACTTCACCATTGAAGTTGTTAAGGATGTCTCCTCCAACGACAGGTCCAAGGTCCGAACCCTGACCACTGCATTCAGACTCAAGCATACTTCTCTTGGATGTTATCTGCGTGCCGGCAATGTCAACCTGCCTCAGTGGGGTTTCAAGCAAATCGAGGTCACATGCACCAAGGCCAACAACCCCAAGGATACCTTCACCCACTGGAACGTGGAGGCTCACTGGAACGATAAGCGTAAGTTATCGTCTATATTTAATAGGGAACCTGACTAACAATATCTAATAGTGCCTGCTGCTGACGCCAATGCGTACAAATCGCCTTTCTTCCAGGACTTCATCCACCTCAACGTCGCAATGGCGACTTCCAACAACGCTCTCGTGCCTGATCCTGATAAGCAGGACGACCTTGCGTCGCACTTCTGGCAATGGCCTATCCTAAACGTCGGCCTACGTATGTGCGGCTGGGACGACTCTATCGTCAAGTACTTCCTTCTCGGCAACCCAATCGTTTACTGGGGATCGACCGCCTCTCTCGCGGTCCTCGGACTCATTGTTCTATGGTACCTCATCCGCTGGCAGCGCGGCTTCGTCGACCTCAAGCAGTCCGAGATCGACCAAATCCACTACGCCGGTATTTACCCAGTCATTGGATGGTTCCTCCACTACTTCCCATTCGTGGCGATGGCCAGAGTCACCTATGTCCACCACTACTACCCCGCGCTGTACTTTGCCATCCTCACTTTTGGTTTCTGCGCCGATTGGATGCTCAGGAGCAGACCAAAGGCGGTCCAGTTCGCCGTGTACGGTATCCTCTACTCAGCGATCATCGGCCTCTACATCATGTTCATCCCCATCTCCTGGGGAATGGTCGGGCCTAACCGCCAGTACAAGTACCTGAAGTGGTTCGAGAAGTGGAGGGTTACCGATTAGATGATTCCTTCCGTTTTACGGGGATAGTCTATGACGAATGAACGAATGATTAAGAAAGGCCGTCTCTGGGTCGGAGCGTAAGGGTTGGCACATGCGAAATAAAATCTCACTCATCGACTGCATTTTTCCTTTGTTTTTGTCTCGGGCGGGTGTGGGATACGGATAGATAGATGTACGATGTTGTAGGCCTGTATGGCAGAAGCCAGATGTAATCTTTTTTCGGGCGATAATGCAATTAATAGTACATATCAAATTAACAAAAAACCGTTTAAAACGTTTCTCTGCAAGCTTTTTATCAAATCCTAATTATTGAATCGGAATAACCAAATACATCCGGGAGTATCTTATGCTGCTTTCAACCAGAACATGAAACGCCGTTATACAGCCAATTCTCTCTCTCTCTCTCTCTCTCTCGACTAATCCCATTACATCCTCCACATTACCCCC
>JPJV01001744.1:0-25437 GCA_000750745.1 Pseudogymnoascus sp. VKM F-4281 (FW-2241)
ACCCCGCCACCCGTCCCGCTGCCGTCCAAATCCTGGGGCCTCCCCTTTATGCGCACCTCCACCTCACCCACCCTCGTCGAAGAGCGCCGCGCAGCCCTAGAAACATACCTCCGTGCCATCGCCGAGACGCCCGACCCCCAGTGGCGCTCTACCAGCGTGTGGCGCACGTTCCTGAACCTGCCGTCCTCGGCGGCCAGCCAGTCAAGCAGCCGCTCCGCTGAGGCACATGCGGATATTACGGGGATCTCCGACCTAAAGGGTGGAGGGGCGAATTTGGATGCAGCGGCGTGGTTGGATGTGCTGCGCGAGATGAAGGCGAGATTGCATGAGTCGAGGTTGTGGTTGGGGAAGAGGGATGGGGCGACGACGAGCCAGGCGCAGCATGAGGCGAGTGCGAGTGCGAAGAAATGTTTGGTCAAGGCGGGGCTGCTTGTGCAGACGCTGGAGGAGGGGTTAAAGGCGCTTGCGGGGGCGAGAGGCCTTGGGGAGGGCGAGTTGAGGAGGAGGAGGGATTTGGTGAATAGTGCGAAGGTGGAGAAGGAGGGGTTGGAGAAGCTGGCGGCCAGTTTGGCGTTAAAAGGGAATACGGGGGGTTCGTCGTCGGCTGGGGGTGGTAGCTCAGTTGCGGCGAGCTCCGCGGATAGGACGGAGTTGTTTGGAGGGGGGGCTTCGAGGCCAAAAGGCAGGGTTTTGGGTGCGCCGGCGCCAGAGACGGAGAGGACTAGGGAATTGGATAATGAGGGGGTGGTGCAGTTGCAGAAGCAGATGATGCAGGAACAGGATCTGGATTTGGATGAGCTGGCTAAGATTGTACGGAGGCAGAAGGAGATGGGCATTGCGATTAGCGATGAGCTGGAGCTCCAGAACGAGATGCTGACTAGGGTGGATGAGGATGTGACTCGTGTTGGAGGGAAGATTGAGATTGCTAAGAAGCGTACTGGCAAGATTAGATGATGTGGAATAGGGGCTGTGTTGGTTTGTTACAGGTGTTGTTATATACAGGGTGTGTATTATATAATTATCCAGGGTGTTGTACAAATACAGAACATTGTTTACCTTTATCTAGAGGTTGGAAGTTTCTACCTCTCGTTGCTTTGTTTACCTTCCCATTCGTTCTTTAGTTCATATCAAATTCACTTTAAGGGGTTTTTTACAATGAAAGGTTGACTTAGTAGCGCGCCCTCCTTTGAACGCGTCCTCTTAGGCGCACCCCCCCCCAATCAACAAATCTTCCATCCCACCTTTCAGCTTTGTTAGCACTTTGCTAACAACTTTCTACATTTGTCCGAGCCTGCTCTTTTAACTATCTCCTACATAGCAGATGCGAAAGCAGGCACAGTATCAGGTACAGTAGCAGATACGATGGCCGCTGTAGTGAAGATGAGCAACAACAACACCCCCAAGAATATTGGAGGACTGAGAACGGTAAGGCACTCTCATGTCTGTTTTTTTGAGAATAAAACCTTATATGAAACTATAGAAGGGCGATCTCAGTGAACAAGGTATTAAGCAAAGGGCCAGTGCCATCACTCGCATCAAGGAGAACTGGGGAGTCTCTGAGCTTATCGATATTTTCCCAAGGGAGATCAGACCCAAAGATGAGCTCGGCAACACTACTTTGACTAACCTTCGCGCCATCTCAACCCTCTGCCCTGATTTGAAGAAGGCTCAGAATGGGATGCTTGGTGTCTCCAAAAATCCTGATGGATCCTACAAACCATTTAGCTTCAGTCAGAGCAAGCAGCTCGTTGAACAACTCAAGGATCTGAAGAACATGCTTTCTACAGGTGACAATCAGCCTGCCAAGAAGAAAGGAGCTACCCCGAAAGCTTCAACGGCGGGCACCCCCGCCAAATCCGACTCCACTGCTGCACCACCATCTCCACTAAAGGCCAAGCAAGCCAAAAAAGATAAGGCTCAAGCCGCTGGTCACGAATTGTTGCAGTCCATTGGGAAAACTTCCGTGAAACCTACCACCGCCAGAGATGATGAAGAAAACTCCATCACTGTCGATACAGCTCCGAGGGCGAAACCCAAGAAGAATGCTAAAGGTCCGCTTCCTGGAGAAAATGACAGACAATCCCTCCCACTGACACCGGCGGCCACAGCGCCTGTCGCTGTCATGTCCGCTGAAGAATCTCAGACCCCTAGCAATGTGTCCACAGTGCCTGTTGCTCCCATGTCCATGGAAGGATCTGAGGGCTCTGATATGGCGACCACAGTCCCTGTTGCTGTCATGTCCCACGCTGAATCCCAGGCCCCTGGCTTGAAAGCAAATCCCCTCAAGAAAGCATGGATCAACATTGCTGGCCACGATTCCGATTCCGAAGACTATGTCTCTGATGACACGGGGATTCCAGTTCCAGTCGGTATCCTTGACCTGGTGAATGGCAATGCAGTGGCCACCAAACCCGCTGGTAATTGTCAGGCAAAGCCAATTGAGAAGCCTGCCATAAGTCGATTCGCTACTGCCGACAATGTGAGTAATTTTCTGTTCAATCCTTTTCTTTGTTCGAAGATGTACTAACGTATGTACCGCCAGACTGGCAGGATGGTTATTCCAAGTAGGGATTTGGTGCACCCATTCAGCAACAAACATCACAAGCGTCTTGAACAGGGTGCCACTTCCAATCCACAAACAATCGACAAACCTGCCCAGATCAAGAAGCCATTCACAAACTTGATGAACATAGGCCCCAGCAGACCCAAGACTTTCGAACCACCCAAGCGTCGCATTCAGAAAAGTGGCGAGATGAAGAAGGAACAGGAGATGGAAATCCAGACCGAAACAGTCATTCCAGACGTTGCTTCCAACAATGAAAACCAACAAGACACCGTCATTTCCGAAGCTGAAGTCAACAACGACATCGCCGTGACCATGGAAGTTGCGCAGGTACGTAATTATATCTTAAGCCTCTTATAAATTCGCGTGAGTACGCACTGACATCCAACCCCCCAGGTCGAGGCAAAAGATCCAAACAGCACCATCACCAGGACCCAGCTTCCCTCACCACAGAAGCGCACCGCCTCCGCCATGCTCCGCGCAGCTGACGAGCCCAACCCACAAGTTGAGCGTTCCATCCGCGCACGCATGGATCAGCACGCCGCTCCCGACAACAGCGAAAGAGCAATCTCACAACTCGTGAAATATGAGCGTGCGGTCTCCTCTATGACCGAGGTTACCATGGATGCCATCACTGCTTCGGCATTGGCTGGGGATGCGAAGGCTGAGGACACCAAGGAGAGGTTTCAGACGTTTTTGACTTCGTTTGAGGCCTTTGTTGGAGACCTTAAGGGGCGTCAATTGGGGGTTGCTGAGAGGGAGGAGAAGTAGGTGATTGCAGCTCAGTTTCTGCGGTCGACACGGATATGTTTTGAGATGGAGGAAAGGAGTCGATTTCAGTGTATTTTCTGTTATTGGCACGGATGTATTATGAGCTGGAGGATAGTCGATTTCAGTTCATTTTCTGGAATTGACACGAATAGGTTATGAGAGATGAGAATATGAGCACAGATGAATTGTTATGACTTATGGCCATTATCAATTGTACATGAGCGATCGACCAGTATCCTGTGAACCCATACGTATCTGAACGACATCTCAGACCAATGCGGCCCTTTATATAAAAATGAGCCAGTGTGTATCCAAGTGATGATCCCATGGCTATGAACTAAGCTACCGCCAAGCAGTAGCTCAATCGCTCTTCCTCACAATTTCAAGTATATTTATGGAAAGAACGATTACCAAGCAAGCCCCGATCGCAGCTTCCTCGAGAACTCTCAATGTCTATATACGGAAAGAACGATTACAAAGCAAAGCCTCAATCGCAGCTTCCTCATAATGTCAAGTTATAGTTATGGAAAGAAACGATTACTAATCAAGCCTCAGTCGCAGCTTCCTCAAGAATTTTCAAGATCTAGATATAGGAAGAACGATTACCAAGCAAGAGCTCAGTCGCAGCTTCCTCCAAACTTTCAAGCTATAGCTCTGGAAAGAACGATTACCGAGCAAGGCTCAATCGCAGCTTCCTTCCTCGGAACTTTCTTTGAGGCCCTGCAAATCACGGCATATAATTGGGAATTTCGGTGTTCTCACCCGGAATCTCTCCACAGCATCGGTAAAAACCCACGATGTGGATATATTACCCCGCATGGTCGGCTTCGTTTGCTTCGGTTTGTGCCGCTAGCCCGCCTCTTTGTTTACTACTGTCAAATGTCAAATAGTGATTGAGGGAAAATAAATTATCCATATCCTCCTTTCTCCAAGGCTGCTAAATAGAAGGTTTTAGGCAATTGAGGATGTCGATCCAAGCTTCCAATCCCCGCATCTCGCCATGGAAACCCCCCATGCACCCGCTAATGAACACTTAATTTATTTCAGCCTGAAAGGCACAGCATCATCTCCAATTTTAAGAATTTATCTAGCTGCACGTTACTCTAGATCCGGCTATATTGCCTCTAGGCACTGATATATAAGAAGGGTATGTTCAATGGCTATCTCATATGTATGGGATAGCGACATTCCTTTCTTTCAATCGGCATCTCATTACTCACAATGCGGAATCCCTTGTCACTTCTCTTACTCGGCTTAGTTGCCGTAGTTGCAGCAGAGGATGGCTTAGATGGCTGGCTACGTTATGCACCATTGCCTCATGCCTCATTCAAACACCAACCATTCCCAACAAGCATTGTTGCTCTCAACTCGTCAAAAGACAGCCCTGTGTATACCGCGGGTTTAGAGTTGCAGAAGGGTATCAAAGGCATCCTTTCTAAGCATGTCAAAATCAGCCATGACGGCAAATCCACCTCGTCAGCCATAGTTGTCGGAACCGTCGATGAATATGTCAAGTCAAACCACAAATCTCACAAAGCCCCGAAGCTCACAGAAGATGGCTTCTGGCTGAGTATTCACGGCAACACGGTCACAATTCTCGGGCAAAATGAGCGCGGTGCTCTGTACGGCGCATTCGAGTATCTATCCCGCCTTGCACAGGGGGATTTCTCTCCAGCGGCATATGCCACGAACCCAGACGCCCCAATCCGTTGGGTAAACCATTGGGACAATCTAAACGGCACGGGTACCCATGGGAGCGTCGAGCGTGGCTACGGAGGAGACTCTATATTCTACAAAGACAACGTTATCTATCAGGACTTGAGCCGTGTCACCGAATACGCTCGTCTCCTCGCCTCTATCCGTATCAATGGAGTTGTCATTAACAACGTCAATGCAGACCCAGCCTTTTTGACTGACAAATACTTGGAAGGCGTGGCCAGAATTGCAAACCATTTCCGGCCGTATGGTGTCAAAGTTGGACTCTCTCTCAACTTTGCGTCTCCACAGACCATAGGAGGCCTTGATACATTTGACCCAGTGGATCCCTCCGTCGTTAAATGGTGGGCAGCTATCACCGATAAAGTCTACCAGTATGTACCGGACATGGCTGGCTACCTTGTCAAAGCCAACTCAGAAGGTCAACCTGGCCCACTGACCTACAACCGCACGCTTCTTGACGGAGCCAACCTGTTTTCCAAAGCTGTTAAACCCCACGGCGGAATTGTTATGTTCCGCGCTTTCGTCTACGATCACCTCACGCTCGACCAGGCTGACTGGAAAGCCGACCGTGCAAATGCAGCTGTCGAGAACTTTCTAGAGTTTGATGGCCAATTTGATGACAACATTGTCGTCCAAATCAAATACGGGCCAATTGATTTCCAGGTCCGAGAACCTGCATCTCCGTTGTTCGCCAACCTTCCGAAAACGAACGTGGCTATCGAGCTCCAGGTCAGCCAAGAGTATCTGGGACAGCAGTGTCATCTTGTCTATCTTCCTCCGCTATGGAATACCATCCTTGATTTCGATCTTCGAGTAGACAACAAGAAGACACTTGTGCGGGATGTTCTTTCCGGAAAACGCTTCAAACGGGATCTAGGCGGATATGTCGCTGTTTCTAATGTGGGGTTGAACTCGACCTGGCTTGGAAGTCACCTTGCGATGTCGAACCTGTACGCATACGGCCGTATGGCCTGGGACCCAACCGTCGATGCCAAAGACACTCTAGAAGATTGGGCGCGCCTCACCTTTGGCCTTGACCGCAAGGTCATCAATACTATCTCCAAGATGTCCATGCAGTCGTGGCCTGCGTACGAGCAATACACTGGCAACCTTGGCATCCAAACCTTGACTGATATCTTATACGCACACTACGGCCCCAACCCACCATCACAGGATGACAATCCTTGGGGCCAGTGGACTCGTGCGGATGCGGACTCTATTGGCATGGATCGCACTGTTTGGAACGGCACTGGCTTTGCCGGCCAATACCCCCCCGAGGTTGCAAAAATGTATGAGAACATTCGCACGACTCCTGACGATCTCCTTTTGTGGTTCCACCATGTTCCTTATACCCACCGCCTGAAATCTGGCAAGACAGTAATCCAGCACTTCTACGACGAACACTACAAGGGTGCCGAGACTGCCCATGATTTCATTACCATGTGGAAGTCACTCAAGGGAAAGGTAGACAAACAGCGCTACGAAGAGGTTCTATTCCGCCTAAATTATCAAGCCGGTCACTCAATTGTCTGGCGAGATGCAATCAACAACTTCTACAACAACAAATCCGGCATCGCGGATAAGTTGAATCGCGTTGGCAACCACCCCTGGCGTATCGAGGCTGAGAGTATGAAACTGGACGGCTACGCTCCTATCGCCGTCGACCCTTTCTTCACTGCGTCCAAGTTCAAGGGAATCGTCACTGCGTCCAACACAACGGCTGGCACTGCAACGGCCAAAGTCAAGTTTCCTTCTGGCAAGTATGATCTCGCGGTGGGATACTACGATATTATTCGGGGCAAGGCCAACTGGAAGATCTACGTCAATGATAAGCTACTCGGTGAATGGGATGGTGATAATGAGGACAAGCTTGGTCACTGGCCGTCGGAGTTCCTCGATGGGCACTCGGCAACGCGTATCACGTTTGAGGACGTGAAAATTAAGAAGGGCGATACGATAAAGATCGTCGGCACGCCAGATGGGCCAGAGCTCGCCCCGGTTGATTATATTGTTCTTCTTCCAAGGGGGATTATCGACTAAATCTAGTTGGTGTGTGGCATAATTTTGAATGGCTTGAACGATGCAGAGTATGTAATAAGCATTGGATGGGGATTATAATAATAATAAACTTTCAATGATATCTCTCGTATAATTGAATCAAGCTATTTCACCGTGCATGTTATGCCCATATTGACTGCTGCTGCATATCTCGTTGCACTTTACCCGGGAAGTAGACCATTGTGCAATGTGTGAATAATTTGGGAAAGCCACATTAATTCAAAAAATTAAATTCAACTTCTCACAAAAGAGAAGGTCGGATCACTTCAATCATCGCGGCGTACAGAAGCGTTTACTAATGGAAACTATCTGCCTATCAGATAGAGAAAGTTCGTCCAAGCCGTAGCGTCCGTCCAAACTCTTTAAGCCTCTCCCGGAGCCTTAAATGGCACCTTAATCGCGAACGACTTCAGATACTCATAGTCCGGGATATTGGCATCGACGCACTCCCGAATGACCTTAGCCGCTTCAGCACCATACGTCTCCTTCCAGCTTTCATTTTCCTCTTCGACAGTCTTCGTCTTCTTTCCCTTGGCGAAACACAGGTCAGCGCCAGATATTCATAGCATATCCAATTACAACATCTCATCGCTGTGATCTCGGAATGGGTATAACTCACGTGCTTCGCCGCCCTGGGCTTTAAGCTACAACTCTCAATCGCATCATTGTGGAAGCCTCTCCACTTCTCAAAGGCCTTCTTGGCCTGGGTGTGATCCTCTTCGGTATCCCAGTTCAGCATCCCCGGATCATATTTCATTCCAACTTCCTTGCAGTATGCCTCGATGATGCCGTTCGGGTTGTCCAGCAAATCATCCGCATCAATCATCGTGATGCTCACTTCTCCATTCTGCAGGTTCCCATCATGCTCACCAGCACGTGCCGGGCCGACAATATTTCTTGACTTCAGGAAGTCGAACACACGGCGGAGCTCATCGTACCCGGCTTCGCTGGGATCGAAGTTGTAGAACCCGGTCACCTTGTTGAGAGGTGGGACGGTGCAGCGGAAATAGGAGGGGATGCTGCTGCGTGGGTGGCGGATGAGGAACGTGAAGTGGAACTTCTTCAAGATCTCCTCAGGAACCACTGTAGGGTTCTCGAGCTCAGCCTCAGTATTATAGGGGTATGGAGCAGGCGAGGTGGCATTGCCATTGGTAGCATGGCCATTGGTGGCATGGCCGTTGGTAGCATGGCCGTTGGTAGCATGGCCGTTGGTGCCATTACCATTAGCAGCATGGCCGTTAGTAACATTGCCGTTGGTGCCATTGCCGTTGGTAGCATCGCCGTTGGTAACATGGCCGTTGGTGCCATTGCCGTTAGTAGCATGGCCGTTGGTAGCATCACCGTTGGTAACATGGCCGTTTGTGCCATTGCCGTTGGCTGTGGCAATGCCATTGGCAACGCCGTTAGCCACATCACCATTTGTTCCGACGCCACGCTTGGGGGCGCCACCTAACGAAGGGGCAATGGATGCGGGATTGCGGTGCGGCGGAGCAAGATAGTGGGTGATATCCTTGATGAAGACGCGTTTGTCCTGAAGAGTTGTGTTAATTTGATCCCCAATGCTGAAACGCGGAGTCTGCAGGCAATTGAAGTAATGGAGGCATGCTCATCTAAAATAGCTCTGCAGACTCGGGGTTTTTTTCTTCTTCTGATGATCTACTGGGATATAACGTGAATTGCCTTTTATCGAAAGGCTCGAAACCCGTCACGCAAGTCGGGCTCTGCCATCCCGTGACAAAAAGTCACGAGATGGCAGAGCCCATTAACCCTCTCGGCATGGATCCGAGAGGAAGAGATATTCTCGCTCCAAACAACAGTAAATAACAGAGTGACTCGCTCAAAGGAAAAGAAAGCAGCAAGGGAACACATAAAATCTTCCGAGAACCATTGAAAATACGAAACGAGAAGCATTTTCGTCCAACGACAATAAATATCACGTGACAAATGGATATAATCGCTCGACGAAAGGAAGCGCAAAGGGGCAGTGTATAAAATCGGCCTTACTTCTTTGGTTTGCTTCTCAATCGCGTCAAAAACAGATTTGAAGGTTGAGTCGGAGAAGCCCGACTCGTCTCTCGCCTTCATATCATCCTCATAGCGGCTCGAAAGTCTCTCCGGCCCAAAGTAAAAGGCGTCTCCGAAGGGTTCATGGATGCATTGAAGATCTTTCCTGGTCATGAACACCTAGGTGAGGTTAGCCGCGGCGGTTTGGGGATCGTTAAAAAAGTTTGGAACATGCCCGTTCGAAGGCCGTCGAGCATGCGCGTGGGTGAGTCGCCACGAAGATAGGTCTATCAGACATAGTGATACAGTTGTGTTGTACAACGTCGTATATAACCGGTTATAGACGTGTAGAATATACTTTGTACAAGAGAATACAGGATCTTGGTCGTAATAATCGTTACTTTCTTTCCCAATCAGGTGATATGATATGATGCTTTTTGTGGATCGACTAATACTAATACTTGGGGAGTGTTCTCAAGTCGCGATTTCCTACCCAAGTTGGTGGAAATGCCGGGAGTATATATATACTTGTAGGGAAGGAGGAAGCCGACGAGAGTTTGCTAGAGTATTAATGTAAACACAAACGAAAACTTCTTGCCCATTCAGTCCCTCCCATCGTCGCCCCCGAGACATATCTCACCCCCACCCCCGCCGCCGAGCCACTGAACAGGCCCGCCAGTTTGCGGGTACAGATAGAACGGCGCAAAGCGAAGTGGGATGGATAAAGACCAAGTGGGGAGGCGCAGCGTCATAGTTGGTACTCGTTCCTTGCAGTTGCTCCATAGTTACCTTTCCGAGAACACCCAGACGGTGGATTTACGTCAGAGAGGGAAAAATGGTTCCGACATGAGCATGATGCCCGCCAATGGAATAGCCGTCGCTCTCCACGCCAGCGACGTTAGATCTAAGTAAAGCCTTGCTGACTAGATATGCTAGCCAAGTACTGATTGCACTGCATCGACCCGCCTGCGCGCCAAGGTCACCATGGCAGATTAGGGTGTATGCTTTAAGCACGCTGCAGTAGCTGTTCGGAGAATATCAGAATGATTGCACAGCTGACACCCTCATAACATGTAGATGCTATGAGTGGAGTGAGTATGCATCTCGAGTACCCTAGCCTAGATGATTGTCAGGGCGAGTTTTCCCGTGAGTTGCCGTGGCTACGTGTTTGTTGGAATCCGCCTTACCGGAAGAGCCCTGTTTTTAGTGGCGGTAGTATCGCGGTCCAGCGGCGGTCGCTGAGGGCGTCACGGTCGTCCCAAACGCCTACAATCCCTCAGGTAGAACACGGTCGCCTAGAACTACTAGTCCATACTAAATACCTGTAGCCGACCACAGTATCACCCGTGTTTGGGGGCTGGCGACCGTCATACGCCTGCATAATGGGCTGGATCTCGATACGATGTACAACCAACCTACGACCGTTAGTAATCTGTAGCGCGCCGTTAAGGTAAACATGTGCGTCGATCGCATCGGGTGGAAAAAACGCGCATACAATCTTATCTTATCTTGGTATCGGGGCACGTGGCACAATGTGGCAGAAAGCCAATACAGCGCCGCTAATAAATGCAATGAAAGGCAAAAATAGAATAGCTAAAAGACACAACAATCACGTCATCGCTGGGTGGTCACCGTCATATTATGAATGGAAGACTATACAGCATGTCGCATGTGCTAGTCATCTGGCATCTTTGCTTTATATAACGTGGGGGGCAAAGACGGTGTCATGGGATTCATTATACAGCCAGACTCGGAGAAGATCTCTCAGTTGGCTGAGCATCTAGACCGTAGAAGACTGTGTATTTCAAAGCAATAGGATAATTCGCCCCCATCTCAACGCCCCAAATGCCCGGTATCATGCAAGGACAGCAACGCTTCAGCTCCGACCAAATATCACTGCTACCAGTCGCTATGTCAGCAAATGCACCTCAATTTTCATCCATACGCCGAGCCTCAGGACGGCCCACTCTACCCCAGAGTCTCGTCTCCCTCCAGATCCTCAAAGGAACTGCCGTAAGGATGTGAGCCAATAGTCTCAAAGTCTATCTGGTCGAAGTCGGCTGATTGGTCGGCACCGCTGACGCCATTCTTGGGCTCCAGTTCCAGGCCGGCATTAATGATGTTCATGCGCAGTATGCGTTGTCGAAGTTCGCGTTCATATTCCTTTACTGAATCCAGGGTTTTCTGCTGCAGTTGGGCTCGGGCTGACGGGATGACTGCATTGAGGGTCTCCAAAATAGTCAGTACCTGATGAAATAGGCTGCAGAGAAAGAGAACTTACCCCTTTGATGGTGTCAACCCTCGCGTTCAAGGTCCCATTTTTGATCATGCCCAACAGCTCTTCCTCAATCGATTCCCCGGACTTAGCAAACGACGCATTCAAACTCTCCAATGTGACGCATGAGAAAGGTATGAAGTACTGTGCAATGCTCTTGCTTCGGATAAGGCGGAATATATCTGAGACGTGGCTGGAAAGGTGAATATCAAGAAGATAGTCGTTTCGGTAACCCTCAAGAATTGATAAGCACACAGAATATCTGCCGTTGACAAACGAAGTAATGGCTCGGCGGACTTCTGGCTCAAGCTCTAGATAACTCCTGAAAGTACTGCTGTTGAGAACTTTCTTCTGCAGTTGATCTCTGTCTATCGAAGCAAGCGCGCAAAGTCCCCCATATATAGCCACATCGTTTCCGCTCATAATAGCAGGTGCATCCATTCCTGTGCCGACTCCAAGAAATGATGTCGCTGCATCACTGTATTTTTTCTGGGTCATAAACGCCAACCCTTGAGCAATCTTGATGAACGGCTGTACAGCCTTTGCTTCTTCTGTTTGCGTTTGCTCCGTCACGGATAAGAGTTTTTGGGCATGGTTGACGGCACCCAGCCAGTTCTTCTGCTCGATCGTGATTGTCGTCAAGTGCTTGTTGAGCTCGATAATGTGCTTGTTGATGATGGCATCCTGTCTCATCTTTTGGTATGCTTCATATGCCTTCTGTAGGTTCCCAATACTCTGGTAAAATTTGCCGCAGTCCTCATTTCCAATCTACACTTGAAGTCAATATTCGGTGTTGTCTTGGTGTGTTCAACCCCACCTACCCGTATGCTCTCTTTGATGAGGTTATTCTTGTAGCCCTTCAATTCTGCCTCTAGGCGCTGCCCTTCAACTTTATTCTGCTTTTCTATGTTGGCGACCCATTGGGAGTCATGTTGTGCTTCCGGTTCGTCCGGGGCGACGTGACTGTACGCCTCTTGGGCAGCGTTGTAATGTGCGACATTCCGACCTTTCTTTGCCTCTACCACAGCCGCTTTGAGTGCCTCGGCGCGTAATACCGTCGAGTGTAATCCGATAAATAACAGGCGCTCAAATTTTGTTGCGCCTATATGCCCCAAGTCAGATCAGAACTGTGAAGCTGTGGCAGTACAGCGGAGTCGGTTTTGACACGGGACAGTCGGGAAACAGTTGGGGAGTCGTGGAAGAACCGCGGAATGCCTTATAATAAGGCACAGTGCTGAGGGTCTCACGTACCTGTGTAGTTTTGGATGTACGTTTCGAGATCGAGCTTCGGCGCTTCTGGTTATCATATCAATACCGGAGTTGCGGCCTATACCCAGACAGGGAGCTCTCTTACCAGTGACCTCGCCGATCGGCCCACTTTGAGATGGCTGGCCTTTGGCCATAATGAGCTGCAGTGAAGTTGGCAGAGTGGACTACTGTTGGAATTCAACAAAACGGTGTTGGCGTTATCGTGAAGCAAGCTTGGACATCCATTGATTTGATCGTTTCCAGTGAGGCGCGGGGTGGACAATCGACAAGGCACCAACCAGGCTTACCTAAAGCCCTAGCGAAGTTGAGCAAACGGTGCAAATACGGATACAACAGGGGTACCTCTGCACCAGATTACAGCTGAACAAGTACTAGTGGCGGCCCATCGTAGCACCAACACCAAAGCTTATTGGACAACCTTATTATTTCTGGATCATTGTATCTTGCCATCGAACCACGACGTCAGTCACGTCCATATTCCGAGTTCGACACTGCGGCCATATCAATGAGGCCGGGAACTCCATTGCAATATTCGCATTGCCACTTCTATCGCCGCTGTGATAACAGCTTCTCCTAGCATCCCATTATACGACTTTACTTTGATCTCGCCCCGCGCACGAGAGCATCATATCTCAGCAAGGGCGCATTACGCGTATCCTTATATGGGGTGGACCCAGGCTCCGCTAAAGTAAAGACGATCCAAACTTCCAAGTTGCGCAACACTCCTCAGCTGGCGACTTGCGTCGACGCGGTTACATATCCGTCGACAACTCTTGCTCCTTTGTTTCTCCCATCGCATGTCCAGCAATTATGATTGTATCAGTCCCACGGCGCATGCTGCCCGTTGTGGTCTGCACAGGCGTTATTTTCATTGTCTTGATGATACGCACCTTCTCATCTAACTCATGGCAACGTTTACCACTGGAGAAGATTGGACTAGGAGAAGCAAAAATAGAGGACGATATTACGATAATTACACCAGGAGGGAAACAAAACCACGATGACGATGGGGGTCGAATGCAGTCTGTCGAGGATGAGGGACAGCCAGAAGTTGAGATGGGCAAGACGCCAGAGACGTTCCCCGGAGGGAAAGCGAAACCGCCGGGCTCAACATACACCAAGATGCTAGTTGTCCCCAAGACAAAGGCTGAAGATACCACATGGATCGACGAAAATTTCCCACCTGGAGGAGGTCTGAACACATCCATGTACATTGCCGACGACCCAACTGCGCCCCTCCACCCGCCAAAGAATAAAGGCAACGAAGTCATGATATACCTCACCTACATAATCGACAATTACGACAATCTCGCTGATGTCAACATCTTCATACACGCACATCAGTTTGCATGGCATAATAACGACCTGATGGACTCCGATTCTGCACAGATGGTGAGCAGGCTCTCTCCGGAAAGGGTTCAGCGAGAGGGATATGTGAATTTGCGCTGCCATTGGTACCCAGGCTGCCCAGACTGGATGCATCCCGGCACGACAGAGCTAGATGTCAACAAGCAAGAGGAGCAAGTCCTAGCGCAGTCATGGTCTGAATTGTTTCCCATGGATTCCATTCCGACTGTACTGGCGCAGCCTTGTTGTGCACAGTTCGCTTTGTCAAGGGAACGTATTCAGGCCTTACCAAAGGCCCGCTATGTGTTCTACCGGGATTGGATGCTGAGGACACCACTTCATAACCATATCTCGGGCAGAGTCTGGGAGTATGTCTGGCACTACCTGTTCACCGGCCAAAATGTAATGTGCCCTCAAGAACATGTGTGTTACTGTGACGGCTTTGGGTTGTGCTTTGGGGGTGAACAGGAATACTACAGGTTTTACGATATAGTACACGAGAAATCACACCACCAGGACAGGCTCAAGGTGGTCCAGGAAAATACAAAGAAGATTAAGGAAATGGAAGAAAATGGAAAGCTTGACGAGGTGGGCGCGTTGGACGTGCCAAAGAAAGGCGAAGCTGAGGAGTTGCAACAAAAAATACAAGAGCTTAGTGGAGTGATACAAAAGGAGAAAGAGAAAGCTTTTAAACGGGGCGCCTCACCGGAAAATAGGGCCAAGGAGGCTGGACGGCCTTGGAAAGAGGGTGACGGGTTTTAATGATGCCATTATGATGGCGTCCGCAGGATTGATGTTATGGGCAAAAGGGATGTCCGAGTATGTGTACTAAAAGATGTGGATTTGGCGCAGTTTTGAATTGGGTTTGACACTATAGAATGGGGTGCGGTTGTTAACAGTATCGAGATGTTGAAGATGCCTTGAGATGGTTTGAATATTGGCTAGCGTTATCAGACGGGATTGCTTTCCTGTCGATGTAGTTATCTCTATAGTTCTAATGAATGATTAGGATGGGGAGATTATAATTTAAGTATTTATAGGAACAGTTTTCTGTTATTCCCGCCATTTTGCTTGCAACAATAATAGGGGCCATAATTGAACGGACAATAGTAGCATCATCAAACATACCCTCAAACTTGACAATGGAAAGCTCATAAACAATGTGCTCTTTTCGAGTTTAAGTCTAACTTCTGGTGGTACAATATCCCTTGCGCCCAATAGTATCTACAATACATATACACCCCCTTCCAACCTCTAATCATCTCATGCAGTGGCTCTGTTCCCAATATCCTGCCCTACCTAGTATTCTTCTGGTAAATCCTCAATTGCCCTTCTGTTATTCCTCGTCGTCTCCAAGTTGTCATGTACCACCGACTGAGGCCAACTTGCCGCATACTCCGCATCCAAAATATCCGACCACCTCACCGTTGTCGAAATCTCCTCGACTTCCTTCTCTGCTTTGTCTCCAACCGATTTCTCAACCTTGGAGACCTTTTCCAACGTCGCCGAAATATCAGCAATGCTGTTTGCCCGTTGGTCGCAAAGCTTGCGGCCTCTCAGCTTCTTGCTCAGCGTCCTTCCCTTGTCGTCTAGGGCGAGCTCCTTTGGCCATTGTGTTTCATGTAGTGTTCGGTATTCCCGGAGCATGCGGAAGGCATTGAGGCCTGCAGCGGAGTGGCCGGCTGGGAACTCAATACGCGCGAGAGGAGACCAGAGATCTTTTCGTAGTGCGGCTGGGACGGTTTTCTTGCCGTTATATGGGAGTTGACGCAGAGCTTTGTTGTTCTGTCGTCTGTTAGCGCCTCATTCAATGGTAAACACCGCGCCGCAAGGTATGATCGGGGTTAACAGGTAAGAGAGTGGGTTATACCTTTACGTTCTGCTTCAGGGAGTAGACCACTTGCTTCGTCTGGAGATGGCTGTAGACGAATATTTCCCGCCCATGTTCCACCTCCGGCCTGACGGAAACGGAGGCATTGCGTACTTTATCGGCAAACCTTGCCCCGGTTCGAGCTATCTGTGACACCGTGCTTGTGCTCATGATTCCGGCTTGGGCGCAATTGTCCTCCTAAAGTGTCTCCTCTCCATATCGAAGTCTAACAGGTTCACGCTAAGAAATTAACCTAATATCACGTGATTTTATTAGGCCAAGGCTGAGAAGGCAGCTTCCGCAGCCTTGTCCTAGGGTCGCGCTAGTCCTCATTATGATGGAACCATCCGGAAGGTTGGCGGGGTTGCTGGTCATCGCTGGAGGGTTCAAGAACAAAACTTGGACTACTATAGCTGTGATATCATATTTGCATACTACTATTTAACCACCAAGTCTATGAGGACTTCATGATATAAGAGAACATATCGCTGCACATTCTACAAGCTACATTATCATCACAAGTTAACAAACAACTTCCAGCCTTGTGTCTTACTAAAGCAAGCGAGCTACCACAGGCAGATATAAACCAGCCTCGACAAGTTATCTTGACGTCGACGTCACTAATAAATTAACGACATTACGAACAAACCCGCATATTTTCAAAACTGAAATAATAGTCATAGAGGGGCATCATGGCTACCTCAAACATGCAATTCACAGACCGGGCGAAGAAAGCTCTTGAAGACTCCATGATCCTGGCAGAGCAATATGCACACTCCCAGCTATTGCCAATCCACCTTGCAGTCTCGCTCCTCGACCCGCTGCCGGATGAAAGCAAAGACCAGCAGCAATCAGTTAACGCTTCACATGGACCCGCACAGTCATCACTCTTCCGCCAGGTCGTCGAACGTGCCCATGGCGATCCTCAGCTCTTCGACAGAGCTCTCAAGAAGGCGCTGGTTAGATTACCTAGCCAAGACCCTCCGCCGGACCAGATCGCGATGTCGCCTGCCTTCAGCAAAATTCTTAGGTCGGCAAACGAGCTGCAGAAAACTCAGAAAGATAGCTATATAGCCGTCGACCATATGATCACAGCATTGGCACAAGAGGCAACCATTCAAAAGTCGCTGAGCGAATCCAACATACCTAATTCGAAGTTGGTGCAAGATGCAGTGCAACAAATCAGAGGTACGAAGAGAGTGGACTCAAAAACTGCGGACGCGGAAGAAGAGAGCGAGAATTTGAAGAAGTTCACCATCGATATGACAGCAATGGCAAGAGAGGGTAAAATCGACCCTGTTATTGGACGTGAAGAAGAAATCAGACGGGTCATTCGTATTCTTTCAAGAAGGACGAAGAACAACCCGGTGTTGATTGGTGAGCCTGGTGTTGGAAAGACCACTGTCGTCGAGGGTTTGGCACAGCGAATCGTCAATCTTGACGTGCCAGACAACCTCGCGGCTTGCAAGCTTCTATCTCTCGATGTCGGCTCACTGGTCGCCGGAGCCAAATACCGCGGAGAATTCGAGGAGAGAATGAAGGGCGTTCTGAAGGAAATCGAAGACTCCAAGGAGATGATCGTTTTATTCGTCGACGAGATGCATCTCCTTATGGGAGCCGGTGCTAGCGGCGAGGGTGGCATGGATGCTGCTAATTTACTCAAGCCCATGCTTGCTCGCGGACAGCTTCATTGTATTGGAGCCACGACTTTGAACGAATACCGAAAGTACATCGAAAAGGATGCCGCCTTCGAACGCCGTTTCCAACAAGTCATCGTCAAGGAACCGAGTATCCCCGAGACGATCTCTATTCTCAGAGGTCTCAAAGAGCGCTACGAAGTTCATCACGGAGTCACGATTGCCGACGCTGCTATTGTCTCTTCAGCAACCCTTGCAGCTCGATATCTTACATCCAGAAGGCTGCCAGATTCTGCAGTTGACCTCATCGACGAGGCTGCTGCCGCAGTCAGAGTTGCCAGAGAGTCTCAACCAGAAATCATTGATTCTCTGGAGAGAAAACTGAGGCAGTTGAAGATCGAAATCCACGCATTATCACGCGAGAAGGACGACGCATCTAAAATTCGCCTTGCTCAAGCAAAGCAAGATGCTAGCAATGTCGAAGAAGAGCTCCGACCGCTCCGTGAAAAGTATGAGAACGAGAGGAAGAGAGGCAAGAGCATTCAAGAGGCCAAGATGAAGCTTGACCAGTTGAAGTTCAAGCAGGAAGAGGCATCTCGCGTTGGAGACGTCGGACGCGCAGCTGATCTCAAATACAATGCAATTCCAGAGCAAGAAGACTTGATTAAGAGTCTCGAAGAAGAAAAGAGATTGGCTGATGCGAGGTTGAACGAAACCTCGGCGGATACCGGCGGATCCATGACCAGTGACGTCGTTGGCCCAGATCAAATCAATGAGATTGTGGCCCGATGGACCGGCATTCCAGTGACGAGACTGAGAACGACTGAGAAAGATAAGCTTCTTCACATGGAGAAGGTACTTAGCAAGATTGTTGTTGGCCAAAGAGAAGCT
This sequence comes from Pseudogymnoascus sp. VKM F-4281 (FW-2241), assembly GCA_000750745.1. NCBI lineage: Eukaryota > Fungi > Ascomycota > Leotiomycetes > Thelebolales > Thelebolaceae > Pseudogymnoascus > Pseudogymnoascus sp. VKM F-4281 (FW-2241). Next base: position 18,405 of record JPJV01001744.1, read on the forward strand.
GTTGGTTCAGTCTCCAACGCTATTCGCCTCCAACGATCAGGTCTCAGCAACCCGAACCAACCACCCAGTTTCCTGTTCTGCGGTCCTTCCGGTACCGGTAAAACTCTACTCACCAAAGCTCTTGCCGACTTCCTATTCGACGATCCCAAGGCTATGATTCGCTTCGACATGTCCGAATACCAAGAACGGCACTCATTGTCACGCATGATTGGTTCCCCGCCAGGTTACGTCGGCCACGATGCTGGCGGACAATTGACCGAAGCCCTTCGCCGCAAGCCCTTCTCCATTCTTCTATTCGATGAAGTCGAGAAGGCAGCGAAAGAAGTTCTCACAGTTCTCCTGCAACTCATGGACGATGGCCGCATCACCGATGGCCAAGGCCGTGTCGTCGACGCACGCAACTGCATCGTCGTTATGACCTCCAATCTGGGTGCGGAGTTCTTGGCTCGCCAGAACGCGCCAAATGGCAAGATTGACCCAACAACAAAGGAGATGGTTATGCAAGCTCTGCGCAACTACTTCTTGCCAGAGTTCCTCAACCGAATCAGCTCTATCGTCATCTTCAACAGGCTAACAAGGAACGAGATCCGCAAGATTGTGGATGTACGTCTTGATGAGATTCAGAAACGCCTCGAGTCCAATGGTCGCAATGTCACTATAGATATTTCTGCCCCAGCCAAGGATTACCTCGGCAGTGCAGGATACAGCCCTGCATATGGTGCGAGACCGTTGGCGAGACTCATTGAGAAGGAGGTTCTCAATAGAATGGCAGTGTTGATTTTACGAGGCAGCATCAAGGATGGGGAAACAGCAAGGGTTGTCCTCGAGGACGGACACCTTGATGTCCTCCCCAACCATGGCGAGAGCAGCGAGCAAGAGAGCGAGGAGGAGGATATGGATTTGGATGATGGCGATGCATTAGATGCGATAGCAGGGGAGGACATGGATCTTTACGACTAGAGGTTTGAGGCAATCTGGATACAATCAGACGGGTTAACGAGCATTAATGATCAGCGATGGAGTCTTGTGTGTGTTTTTAAGACTAAATCAAACAATCGCCTACGCGGCTTCGTTTCATAAAAAGTTAAATAGGAGAGACAGTAGAGAAGTAAATAATTTATAACAAATAGAAGGTTCTTCAGCCATCAAACATAGAAAGGGGTCCTCGTGACTGTCCGTGCCAATGTAGCCTTTGAGGTGATGTAGCAAATGCGTTATATTGTAAGCTTTATCTGCTTATGCGGGATGCCAATGGACGACATAATGAAGGTATAGATGCCCCTGTTGGGTTTTGTTACTAGTTGAATATATAGCGGTGAAGCTGACGTTAAGATTCTACAAGCGTAAAATCAATTCAATCTATTGATTATACACCATAGCGTGAACCACTCGTATCCAGAAGCACCATTTATGTTTGTCAGGACGCTGATCCTGAAGGATTGAAGGGTAGGTTTGGGGAACTCTTCTATGATATTCTCTAGGCTACAACATAAGGCATTGAAAGTAAACATATATTCAGAAAAACAAGTATGAGATGGGCACCCCTCCATAAGAAAGAAGTAGCTCATTTGGTACATTACCTTCGGGCGCGTAGTAGCTGATCTTCACCAAGCCGTGCAACACATCATAACTCCATCACATCAGGTTGTGAGCCTCGTGTTACAAACAAAATGCATTCATCATTCCATCGTTCAATAGGTATAGCAAAACGCAGAGTTCCCTGCACAACTTTCTCAAGCCCAGTTGGTTTTCTCCAGGAATCTCATCAACTGCCCCTCCGGCGACTATCATCCAGGCCAAGTTCCCCTTGTCAGATGACAGCTGCGAGGTTTGGACGGCAAGATTAAATCCCCTCTCAGCTTTGATGTACAGTACGTAGTACTTACAGTGACCACCCTCCAGCGTCACACAAAATCGGTGGTGACTCGAACGAAAACTAATTGAAATATCCCCATCCCCAGGGGGAACGAAACGACTTCCGTCTTGGAGCGACAAAACGCAGCAAAATCGCCCGAAAAAGTTCCCTGGAACATAAAACCTAGACATAAAAAGCACCCTGTATTAGCGACGGGATCTCAAGCAATACGACAGTTACCTTGGTTGTTGTTTATGCCAACCGCTCTGGGCAATAGGAGCAATCAAGGACGAAATAAAGCGACTTTTTTGTGTAGGAGATTCAAGTTCGGTGATAAAATGGGCGAAGAATGGCGAGGGAGCGCATCCATACTGACTGATATGGATATCACGATTAGGCGCGGCAGCGATGGCGGGCGGAGAAAAAGTAGTACGAAAAGGTTACAAGGTGTTGAAAGGGCGACTAAGATGTGGAAGCGATTTTTAAAGAACGGGTTGTCAGGCGCGTGAAGTTATTATCATGAGTCAGCCGTTCTTCGACGAGAGAAGAGAAGGTACGTTATGAATATATCGTCATTCAGCGCACATTTCTGTGTTGTTCACGTAGGTTGAGGCTGAGTTGATTTCGATTTTTCTCAGGCGGACTATTGACGACGGAAGTCGAAAAAAAAAACCCTCAGGAGTTTTTATGGGCCGAAAACGACAGAGCCGAAAGCGAACTGCTGGCTAGTGGTACAAGAAGTGCTGTGCATGCTCATCGAAGAGTAGACGTGCTGTGATCCAGGGCAAGACGCGAGCCTATATATAAAGGCTGCGTTCCATGCGTTTGAGACCCATCTGTTCGATCGAAAGTCGCAATGCTTTATGGCACCATGATGAAAGACAAAAGAAAAACCTTAGAATCCATAGTATCGAAAGCAACCTGTCACGCGAGAAGTCGTGCTTTGCCCGATCCGCCGAGCACGCCCTGATATAACAAATTGCTTTTCCCCATCCGTTCCGTCGCACTTAAATCTCCGAATGCCGAAACCCGTAGTAATGAAGAAGGAAGGAAAGAAAAAATCTTGGTGGAAGTGCACCCGCATCAATGAAAGTCGCAGATCCAAGGACTCTTGTGTGGTAATTTGGGATCGTGCGCATTTAACGCGAAGGGCGCTCCGCACCTATAAGGATTAGCGATCAATAGCCACGATGGGAGTATTTCTCATCATCGTTGTATCTACCTCCGTATGGCTCCCGAGCATCTCCGCGAGGGGCTGGGTCACCATAGGCGGCTGGCGGAGCTGCATCACGGGATGAGCGTCCACCATCGCGATCTCCACCACGGTCACCGCGATCGTAGCGGTCAGAGTATCCGCCACCGCCGCCACGGCGGTCATCACGTCCACCGTAGCGGTCGTCGCGACCACCTCCGTAACGGTCGATTCCACGGGGAGCGTAGTCGTCGCGACCACGGCGGTCGTATCCGCGGTCGCCACGGTCATCACCGCGGGATCCGCGGTAGCTGTAAGGGTCGTCACGGAAGCCACCACGGCGGCGATCATCGTAGCGATCACCCCATCTTCCGGGTGGGGGGCCGCGAGGGTCGTCTTCTGAGGTTTTAGTTAATTGTGTAAGACACAGGGATCGGACTTCACTTGCCTCTCTTCGGTGGACCGAAGTACTTGCCGGGGGTTGGGGTGCGTGGGCGGGAGCGCCTGGCCTTCTCAATGCTCAAGGTGCGGCCCTCGATGACTTCACCTTGGAGACCCTCCTTGGCAGCGTCGGCCTGCTCGGCAGTGACCATCTTGACGAATCCGAATCCGCGAGACTCCTTGGTGTGGGGGTCAAGCATGATCTGGCACTTCTCGACCTCACCGTACTTCTCAAAGAGGCGGGTAACCTCAGCCTCGGAGAGACGCGGGTGGATACCGGTGACGAAAAGGTTGGAGCCAGGGTTGACGGCGCCATCATCCTGGGGAGGAGGTCCGCCGCGGTCGTTCTTGGGACCACTTGGTGGTCTGTTAGTTAGGATAGTTGCGCAAATGATGGGTATGAGTTGGCCCTTACCGAGAATCGACCTGGCCGTTGCCACCTGGGGAGGCAGATCGACGGCGTGGGCTGTCCTGGCGACGAGGGCGTGGCGAGGCGCTGCGGTCGCGTTCGTAGCGTGGAGCTTCGTCTGGAGGAACGAGAGTTAGCATTTGTCTTGCGGAGGATCGACGGGCGTGAATGCAATCAGGAGTAAAACGTACCCTCGTATCCACGAGTTCCGTTCTCGTTCTCGTAATCCATGGAAGCCATGTTGATTATTAAGTTGTTGTTTTGACGTTGAAAAGGGATGGATGGGATGTGGCGTAAGCTAGATATCTGTCAACAAATGTGAAAACAGGCAAGAGCAGTGGTCGAAAACCATAGGGTCTACTCACAAACAAAAGGGTTATTATAATTATCAAAGAGAAAGAAACTCGATATAATCAAAGTTTCAGATGGGTTGACTCGTCCTCGACAAGATAAAGATCAAAGAAAGAGATGGAGTTTGGGGGAGGAAAATAGGACGAGCCGCGTTCGTCAGCGTATATTCAAGTTAAACGGGCCTTTTAGCGCAAACGCTAGTGTACGCGAATCCCGTGATCACGTGACTGGGTACCTTTACCCCTTGTTCTCACCAGTGGACAATAGATTTGATAAATCATGCAGGCACCATCCATTGTTCATACAACTTTTCTTCGTTATACAATATTAGCATTAAAGTATTCGCAGCTACTCTCAAAGCAGAAGCTATACATAAAGAACTACCAAACCAATCAGAGTTCCTCAACAAGTGGCAACACCGATTCCTCCGAATCTTCTAAATCAACATCCTCCTCATTCAAGAACTCCAACCCCTCAACCGCCCTCCCATCACAAGCCCTCTCCAGCGCCAAAAACGCAAAATGCCCCCCAACCACCGGCCTCGCAAAGAAATGCGGTCCCGGAAAGCCCCCCTCTCCCTCAGTTTCATAAAGGTCCGTGAGGGGCCGGTCTATCGTCATCCAATCCAATTAGCATCTACTCCACCAAAGAAGGGGGGATGTAAAACAGCATTATTCACATACCCGTAACAGTCTCATTAACCCACAGCGCAATACTCTCCACAATCTCCCTCCTGACCTTCTTGCTCGCGACAGCCGCGGCGAAGAACTGCCAGTCGCTCTTGGTGTAGAGGTGTCTGCTGTCGAGGGGGAGGCCGTATTTCTGCATCACATTGTGATACCAGTCGCTCTGCATCTTATAGATCCTTTCATCGATGAAGGCAGTTCTCGATCTTCCATTCCGGCCATGTCCAATAGGCTTCTGGGTATCAGGCTCGCCCAAACCTATGGGGGAGCTACTTGTATCTGGCAAGTGAAAGCACAAGATCGAGTCCGCGAACAGGTTGTAGATCGTCGTCCAGGAACCATACCAAGTATACGAAATCTTGGCATGCGTACCATCCTTCGAGATGGCATATTCCTGCCATTTCTCAATATAATCCTCTGATACCTCCCGGTAATACTCCGCGTCTTTTGTCTCGACAAGAGCTTCCGAGAGCCCGCTCATGGCTCTAATTCCAATAATTCCCTTCAGCGCCAAGTTCGTCTGGTTAGCAAGCCAGCCGGCGAAATCGTCGGTTGACAGTTGGTTCGCAGGAATCAATGCTTCCTCCACGAGATACCCCGTCCACTGTTTCCACAGCTTATACGACTTCTTCAACCATCTGTGAACCTGCTTCTTGTCTCTACTCCCTCCCCACGCATCATCAACCCCGTCTATGCGAGGACTCAGCGAGAACACGCCTCCCGATCCAACATCGATATTACCACCCGCCGACCCCAGAGGCCCGAGAGGATCCAAAGTCCCCCCCAAAGAATTCACCAGCGCCAGTCCCATGATAAGCATATTCCCACATTCCTCCAGCGGCATATACTCATCATTCCCATCCGCATAGCCCTTCCCAATCGGGAAAGTCCCCATATCATGCATGCTATACTTATTCGGGTACTGGCCGCTCAGCTGGTGCTCGAGCAGCGGCTCCAACAGGTACGCCAGCCATCTCGGGTTGGTGTATAGGAAAAACGGGAAGGCCGGGAAGATGACATCGACGGTTTGGAAGTCCCCATTCGAGGAGATCTCCTTGAGGAAGATCAGCGGGTCGTCAGAGGTCCCCGAAAAGCTCGTGGCGCCCATAACTTGACGCGCCGAGAGAGCAACAATGTCCTTGTAGTCTTCCGACCCGGACTTGAGGGCGTCGACGGCCAACTGCTCCGAGTACTCGGCAGCGAGTCCAGAGGCCTTTTCAAAATCCATATAGTGATGGCTAATCATCGAATCCGCCGTCTCAAACCACGACTCCCAAAGCGGCCTCATCAGCGTCAAGCCCCTCGCCGCCGCGAACTGCACGACAGGATCCTGTACATGCGCCACCGTAAACAAGACGCTATCATTCGACAACCTCTTCGACCTAGACATTGCGCGCTTGAGCTTGAAATCCCTCGAAAATGCAAAGACGGGCTCATCCTGATTGATATTCCGAAACTCGTCATCCGTAGCATTGCGCAGCGCGCCCGTATTCTTGAAGCGGTTTCGCGTGTTAAACGCACTTCCGGACTCGTGGTCTGCCTCTGCCGGTCCAGTGAAGTACAGCGTGCCCCATTCCGCTCGATCGTCCTTCTCCTGCAATACCTGCTCCTCTGATCTCCTGATCTTCCAGGTCTTGAGGGATGGGGATCCGAGGTCCTGGGCTTGGGATGAGGAGAGCTCCCATTGGATTTTACTCTCGTCGTCTCCGCTGACCCATTGCCCGTTGATGTCAATGTATATGGACAGGTCGAAGTTCCCCTCGACGTAGATCTTGATGTAGGAGGCTGGCATGGACTGTCTGAATGTTGACGTCGGTGTTATGGGCGAGATGAAGGATAAAATGACACTCGCTTTCTCGTCCTTAACCCCGCCTTGTATGCTATACGTGAGGTTCGTCGTAGAAGCGTCATAACTCGAACCCTCGTATATCGGGAACGTAACCTGTGTGCTGCTACCCAGCCATCAGCCATGAACAGGATGCCACCCTCAACAAGGGCGAGAACGGGACAAACATACAGACTATCATGTCCCCTCCCCAACAGCGGATAAACCAACCCACTCTCCGGCACCGCCGCCAAAACCGATAATCCAATCTACA
>JPJV01001749.1:0-12465 GCA_000750745.1 Pseudogymnoascus sp. VKM F-4281 (FW-2241)
GGCCGCGGTTGTTCATCCCTCCGCGGGTGTTATAGGCGGCGCCTCCGTAAGCAGAGGACTTTGGGCGGCGGGGCTCGACCAGAATAGCCTCACCACCGATGTGGTGGGGATTGGCGGCGAAAGCAGCCTGATACCCAGCTGGGGAGGCGAACTCAACAAACGCGCAGTTCTTCTGGCGGTTGATGTCAAAGTAGACCAGCTCACCGTGGGCGGCGAGAGCGGCGCGGAGAGCATCGGCCTGAACAGCCTCGGTCACGTTGCGAACGTAGCCCATCGTGCCCTCCTTCTCGAGGGGAGCGGAGATGGACTGTGGGCGCTGGCGCTTGGTGTCAGCGCCGGCAGTCTGCCAGCCCTGGGACTGCGGGGCCTCGTTCTCCTTGTTGGCGGTTGGGGACGCAGGGGCAGCGGCCTGGGTAGGGGCAGCAGCAGCAACGGCGGCTTGAGAAGCGGCGGGTGCGGGTGCGCGCTGCTGGGCGGGAGCTGGAGATGCAGTCTTGGGGGCTGGGACAGCTGGAACAGCTGGCACGGCTGGGCGAGCGGCGGCAGCAGCAGCGGCGGCGCGGTTGGCCCAGCTCATTGGCTTGGCTGGGGCGGCTGGGGCGGCTGGGACTGGGGCAGCCTTAGGGGCAGCCGCCTTGGTGACAGCTGGGGTTGGTACAGGGTCCTTGGGGGTCTCAGCAGCCTTGGCTGCCTCCTCCTCAAGCTCCTTCTCAGCAACCTCAGGGGAGATGGTAGCTGGGGCAGGGGCAGTCTCCTGGACGGCCTCGGCAGCAGCAGATGGTGCAGTGCCGTTGGTCTCGGCCTCCTTGAGAACAGCAGGCTCGGCATCGAGCTCAAGCTTCTTGTCGACAACATCAGCAACAATCTCAGCCTTGGTATCCTCAACGGTTGCCTGGGCCTTGGGCATCTCAACGTCGGCGATGTCCTCGGTGACTGGGGCAGCGGCCTCCTCGTTGACAGCAGCCTCAACAACCTCCTCCTCGGCCTCCTCGTTGATGTAGCGGAAGATATCGTTAAGGACGAAGTATCCGGTTGGCTGTTGGGCGAGGACGAAGGTCTGGACGAACTTCTTCAGCTCGGCAGACTTGTTGGAAGTCTCACCAATAACCTGAATGACGATGGTCTCGTCGGAGCCTTGAGAGTCGACGTTCGAGACGCGGACCTTGCAGTCCTGGAACTCAAGAGACTTGATGCGCTCTTGGATGGCCTAGATAAATCAGCAACCGGTCTGCAATACGTTCCATGGGTAACTTACTGGGCGGCCGACAGAGACGGGGGCAACCTCAGCCTCAAGGCCCGAGACGAACTGGGAGCGCTTGCCGTAGAAAAGCTGGGCTTGTTAGCATAGTCATGGTACAGAATTGTTGGATAAACATACGTGAAGCTTCTCTGGCGACTTGCTGAGAGTAGTGTAGTACTGCTCAACGAAGTACCATCCTATCTCGTCCTTGGACAGCTCAGCGCTGCCATTGGCATTTCCGCTCGCTGTCTCAGCAGCACTGGCAGTGTTGGTGTACTGCTCAGTGGCACTCTTGTAGGGCTCCTGCTGGTTCGAAACTCCATTGGTTGCAGCCATTGTGTTGAGTAAAAAGGGTGAGGGTGACTGAACGGTCGACCTCACAGATTACTGAGTATGAATTCGAGGAGTGGTAGGAAGTAAATCGGGCGACGTGAGGTATATATACGCCGTGTAGATGGGAGAAAATATGTATTTGAGCGTTCAGTTCGTGTGCTCTCTTTTTTCGACTCGTTCAAAATTCGTCAAACTTCGTTTCGCTTGAAGAAACGAAAACCACAGGAAGCCTAGAATCCGACAGGAGAGAGTGTAGAAAGAGAAGACACAAGTTAGCTGTGAGGCTTTATATTAGAGATGATAATGTATTTTGGAAAAGGGAGACGCGAGAGAAGTCGATTGAGACGTTTGTAGTGGGGGGGGGAACTTTGATCGTTGATATTTGGAGGTGGCCACAAGACTGGAATGGAGTGGAGGAAATTGTCACCAATGGCGCTAGTGGGTTGTGCCCGAAATGTTAACGAGGCAAGCGCGAGCCGCGGCGAACCAGCTAGAACCGTTTGGATTGGTCCCTCCAATATATGGGTCAAGACAAAACATTTTAGCTGCCAACCACCCCTTTGTTGTTCCTGAGAATGTTTTACTTGGTTGCGCGTTATAGAGTATGTGTGTTTATAATATTGAGCATTTCTAGATTATTCGCACAAAGAATGGCACCTTCTGGTATTACATTACTATTTATGTGCAGTATGCGGCTATCTGCGGCCTGCCTCCACGAAAACAAACCCCGTCAGGGCTGTTTTTTGTGAGGAAACAAACTACAATTTCCATTACCTAGGCCATTTCGGCCTCCTAAACACTGGAGCCCAAGTTAAACCCATGAATACAGCGCTAGGAGTCACGCATACAAAGCCTGTTCATCTCACGTGATCACCGCTTGTTTGGTGCACAAATATGTAGAAAACATATCGGTATGTGAGATTTAAATATCCTATATGTCGTTTATATTATCCTAACTGCAAAATATATACAGTGGTACCCAGATTATTTGATATCGCGTACATAACAGTAGATGCGAGTAGCCAGGGTATCTTCCCCGCGACACCCTTCCCGAGACCCACAGGTTCCGCAACGTATCATACCCTGCAGCCTCTGCACGTCACCTACCCCCAATAGCACCTCTTTGAGCCCTAGAATCGAACACTCGTAGATGGTATATCCCTTCATAAAAAAACAATCCCGAACCGCCCCAACGCCGACACGCCATCGCTAAGAGTGCAGAACATAACCAAGCCACATTCTTCAAGGCCAGCCGGCCCCTACCGCTGGCTCGCCAGCTCGATGGTACTTTCCGTCTCGCTGACATCCTTGTCACCCGCCATGCTCGGGATGCGTGTGCCCTTGCCCATATCTATGTCTGTCATTCCGAAGGTATTGCGTCTCTCGTGGCTGCCGTGGCGCAAGGAGCCGCCCCCATATCGCTTGACGCCCATCCAGCCGAGCAGCTCCTTGCAGGCGTTAAGACTGGTAATCATGTAGATGAGACAGTTCCATAACCCCTGGAGAGGGAGCACGAAGGCGGCGGCGTAGGTGAGGGGGATGGAGATCTCACCGGGGTGCGCGACGCCGTAGAGGCGATTGGCACTGGATGGGATCCAGGTGATCAGCATGGCGCTGAAGAAGAGAACAGCAACCTTGGTGTAGCCCCACGCGGCGCGGTTGGCTTCGATGGTTTGGTGGCGTTTGGCGTAGAGATCCTCACTCCTTTCTTTCTCCTCCTTCGTCCTCTTCGGGCGCTTGGGCACGGAAGGGAAGGGCGGCATGCTGCCGATTTTGTAAACAGCAGGAACGGCGGAGACGGCAACGGAGTACTGCGGTTGGCCTTTTCCACTAGAGTGGCGTCGGTCTGCTGCCGATAGCTGGCGGCCTAGGGCGTTGACGTCAATAGTTGGGTGGTCGGTGGTGGTTTCGTAGGAGATGGCGACATCTGTCTGTTCGTGAATGGCTCCATGGTCAAATGGGTTCGCCGGGATCATGTCGGGGGCAATGTCACTTGAGGCGAATTGGCGGAGCTGCTTGCGCTTACTATAGATTTCACGGCCAGCGCGAATATAGATTGCAAATGTGGTGAGGATAACGAGCCTGGTTATTATGTTAGTGTCTATTCCGCAAATGGCGGTTTGGGAAGAGAAGAGCCATGGCCCCTTAAATAGATGACACTCACCAGATGGGTCCGTAAAATGTCGCAACACGGAGATAATCATACTCCGGTGTGATCCAGCACCACAGGAGAGCATCTCCATATATCCGTCCTTTCCCAGGAGTTTGAGCCCAGATGTAGACAAACGCTGGAATAAACGGGAGACCGTAGCAAAGTAAAAAGTACCACTTCTCCACTTTCCTTAACCTCGCAACTCCGAACTTGTGGTAAAAAGTAAGATACACGTTGAATGCCATTGCCAGTGTCCATAGAACATCCGCGGCCATAAACCTGTCATTGTATTAGTATTTGGATATTCAAACATTGCTCTTCATCCTATAGGCCAGGTCAACCACATTGCAACACGTACATCTGGATTAAAAATCCTTGAGCCTGGCAGAGGAAGCTGCTTGGCTTGTCTAGAACCGCTGAGGCAGTGACTGTTGCAATATTGGTGAATAGGTTCCCAACGGATGCGAAGAAGACGAGGCGGTTGATTGGTCTATGGAACGATTTCGAGACCAGGAACGTTATGATAACGAAAAGACATCCCGCTACCGAGAGCCCTGATGTGACCCTTTCTATAACGACAAGGTAGTGGATATGAGCCTCGTCGAGATCGCTTCTTACGGCCATTACTACGGTTACGACCAATCCGGTCGATGGGCTGCGTTCGTTGTTACCAATGTGCGCAAGTTCCTTCGACAAACGGCCTCCAGTCCAGAGTGATAAAACTTGGGACGAGCTCGAATCGGGTTCGAAAATACGAATTCGGTCGAACCTCAAAATAAAGCGCGAGAGGGGCGGGCAGCCTAGTTATATAAAGCGATGATCCCAAGATCCAAGCCTGGATGTTCGTGTGGCGTTGGTGGTGGATTCTCAGAATGGGGTCCGAGGGTTGTGAGCGGGACAGTACAAGGGAGCCCACACGAGGCCGCGAAATGTCGATGCCGATCGCAATTGAAGTACCGAGCGTAAAGAATGTTGTATATTTCGCGATTCGCACCATTCAAAGACAAGCCGTTTGCCCTTGGTTTTCTTCAGTTGCTAGAGAAGTGTCTGTTGAAGAGCAGTATCGACAAATCTTTGGGATTTGACAGAGGGTGAGTGGTTGATAGGACGGTTGTCGTGCCGTTAAATGTGGCGGTAGTCTCGTCCTAAACCATTGAACGGGAACCCAGAGCGGTGGGCCCGACCACTATTTACTAGAACTTAGTGAAGTATCCGCCGTGGAGTCGCAAATCGGTGGTGGTAGTTGAGAGGAAACAAGAGTTGTGAGAAGAATCAAGTGGCATCGACGATGAGAGGGTCACGCCCTTATTCCCTCCGTAAAATCTGGGGAAGAAGGGGATGAGCTGGGTTTAACGGCCATAGTCGAATACATATCTACAGTGATATGGACTACTGTCCCTTGCAATACATGGAGTACTGAATCCATTAGTTTACTATAGTAGTTGATCTGGGGTTGGCAGCTTAATGCTCCACCTTCACCCCGGATTTGCGACTAGTCGTTCCTCTTTGGGGAATATCGGGCGGTTAAATGGGGATAAATTGTCTGATTAATTCGGAATACATCGCCCCCGCATGTCAACGAAGGTGGATGGATTGCGTCGGGGAATTAAAATTCTCCTTAGCCTGACCAAAAATTAGGGCTTGTTTTTGATCTATCGACGGTGGGAAAACTATCAGACTCGTCGCCGCCTTCAGCTTATCCCTGCGATCGCAAACTTTTTTTAGCGATCGGTTCTGCTGATGAAAAATTTGGGCGATACCATGGCTAGGGATCCCAGCCGTTTATGATAAGTTCCTCGTCATGGCTTCGACTGTGGCAGGCAGCCTCGGGAAAGGGAAGAATAGAAAAACCGGCTGGAACAGGCTATTTTTGTGCGGCGTGAGATGTTCTCATTGTTGGCATAGAACAAGCCAGATATAGGAGACACAAAGCGTTGGCATTGCTGGCACCGTGCACAAACTGGGCAAACAACAAATGCACAAGCTAGCGACAGCCCTTAAGATTTCTTCATATTAGCCTCCAGACTTTTGTTGGTTGATCCAGAATCTTTTGAGACTCTGATTGTCTCAAACTTGGCAAGAGGTAGCAGTACTTCGGAGGTCTGTGCCATCAGCCTTTGGTCTCTCACCTTGCAGACACTTAGTACGCCCACTGCCACATTCCCCACGTCCTTCTTGGATGACTACGATATGTAATGATACTTCGATAGTCCGAGGACGCCGAGTCGAGCGGCGTCAACGGATTATCTCAAGTCACACAAGAGCTTACTGTGCGTCGCGTGTGTGGCGGGTGAGTGAAAGCTGAGCGCTGCCGCACGACTCAGCACGAACCTCGTACTTCATTGACGAGAATAGAGTCCGGCCAACCCGACGGCTGGACTGGAATATGGAAGGGGGGAATATGTTGCTGTTGAGCGACTGCCCTAGCCAAACAGAGAACCAACTCCGACTACCATGGTAGCTTGGCGGCGATCGCGCGGGCGAGAGACACCAATGACACTTCCCGCCGTTTGTACACATGGCGGAGACACAGGCAGCGCCATCTTGCCATTGTCTCCACAAGGTAATCCTCAAGACATGGCAGCTGGCCATGTGAGTTGATGAAGGCGATGACGGACAGGCCTGTACGAGTAACCTGAGTTGCAACCCGACCCCTCAGCTGTTGGCCAGCAAGGAAATATATTACTTTGCAGATGGTATTGCGTCCACATTACGCAAAAGCCATGTGTTACATCCCTGTGATCTTGCGGGAGGGGGTCTCGGTCTCACGCGTTGAGGGTGCACACAATACCCTCAGCGCACCTTATTGGACCCCTTTAGATATGCGCTGGGGTTTTCGAAGTTTCGTGGCCCGTAGGTCCGTGGGTATTGTGCGCGGCTTGAACAACTTCGTATAAGACGATTGGGCGAGCCCAGCCGTACCACGCTAGAATGAGGAAGGTGCGCCCCTAACCCAGCCCGTTCTTTCCTTCTGCCCCTTCTGTCCCTTCTGTCTCTTCGCTCCCTTCGCTCCTTCTGTCCTGTCTGTGGCTTCTGTCCCTCTCCAACTTCTCCCCCTTCTCCCCATTCTCACTTCTCCCTTCCCTCCTTTCCCTCCGGTCTCTCTCGTCTGTCCCTATTGTCCCTTCTCTCCTTCAACATGGGGTTTTTTCTTGTAGGGCCATGCCCGGTGACTTTCCTCTCCGTAAATTAGTATGACAACAGCCCCTCAATCGCCCGTCTTTCACACACAATGCGGTTGTTACTCCCTCCTCCAATATATCCTCTGCTTCTCCGCAGAAGTACAGCAATGCGAGTGGTGGAAAAGCCCGATAATTAAATTAGGAAGATGCACGGTACTAGCTGCACCCACAATTCCCTTCACCCAATACCCAAATCGCTCCCGCGTCCACAAATTCTAACAAATTTACTCTTTTCGGTTAGTGGGTGAGCTAGCCTGGATCGACCCTGACCCTCAAGTAAGACCTTCGAGTGCGACCTCCCGAAAAAATCCAGCGGGTTGGCTCTGGAACCATCGCCTCCGATACGCCTGTCCTGTTCTCTGCCGAAAAGAGATGAGTGTCACGTTCGGGTGTATAGAGGTGCTCCGTTGTCCACATGTGGATCGCATGCCGATGCTCCGTGGCTCGGGGCTCCTGGCCTGGGGTAGAACATACTGGTGTCGACGGCACAGACGTGGTGACGGTGATGACCTCGGGTAAGAAATTAAATTCGCTGTTTCATGAGGTGCTTCACACAGCCGTTACCAGGACAGCGGTTCGCCTCGGCCAGGCCTGCCTTCTTGCAGTCGCCAGTACCGCGCACGTTTGCTGATTTATACACCCATGGCGCTTACCACGGCCTCATCGCACACCCTAACAACGGGTCTCGAAGCCTGCCGTATATCGGCTCCAGGCACCGATAGTAGCAACATTGTGTTGCCAGCCCAGGGACATGCAGGGCATGGATAAAGCCGCGGCTAATGTTCTTCTGGCCATCTCGGAATCGCCTTCATATTGCGATCGATCGTTCTGACAACCTTGCAGACACGTTTTTCTAGTCAAGCCAATGGATGTAAGGGGGTAATGTGACAGGGATGACAGGGCTGGTTTGTTTGCGTTGCTGTTGGTAGGTTAGCCTAGTCAATAATTGTTTGGCCAACTTGTGGCGTACAGATGCGGCTGTGGGCAAGTTTGTCATTTATGCGAATACAATTATTCCCCCCTTTTTGTCGAGCTTTCTGTTGGATGCAAGGACGCATTCAGATGTAGCGTCGCATTTCCATCAACACAAGGTCAGACCTTGCATTGCTCATGCAGACAAAGCCCGTGGTTCACCCGAGAGCGGATATATTGATCCGTGAAAACAAGGGCAGATCCGCGTCTGACACCTTTCAGAGTAAGAAGTCGGAATTGAAGCAATTTTGATCCCCGCCATTCCATTCTAAGACTAAGCCCTGAGGTTTATGAAACGGGTCCTCCAGGGATTTTACATAACTTCAAACGCGCCATAGCGGCTCTCGTCCGAAATCTAAACTTATCATCACATGAAAGCGCGGCTGAAAATGTTTTACGAATCATATGAATATAGAAGCAATGAACTGGGTCCTTCACTATAGCGCAGACTATAGAATTGGCAAGCGTTATGTCGCTCTCTCCATCCAGATAATCACCGAGGCTGCCCTCTTTTCACCTAGCCAAAGCGTACACGGAGATGTGACCGTTGTCACCACTAGAAGCAACGTCGTTTGCGTTCAAGTCCGTTTAAATCCTAGTCTTCTGCTCCTCATTCTTCTTTTGACCAAATTCTTCTATTCCTAGCCTTTCCCCCTCGTCAATAAGTGCGAGCCTGCTCTCAAAAGAATGCCGAGGCCCAAGGATCTCTCGTCGATTTTTGACCAGTATATAACATCGACGGCCCAGCTTTTTCTAGCAGCCTAATTTACCCAGAAATCTCCATCTCGCATTTCACGCGAGGGGTGACCATAATCAGTAGTCCCTCCTTCTTCTAAGGCCACTTGCTCGCGTGCTTCCAGACAACGGAGGAATAGCTTGAGCCACTTTTCATCATTTGCTATCCAGTTATCAAGCCCTTTTGGCCAATGCTCCGGCATCTGTATGAGAAACCACCAGGGGGGTTCAGCGAAAACCTGGACAGCGCAGAGTATGCAAATTCCCAGTCGATAACGGCGACGATTTTGAATTCAGCATCGGCGAGGACATTATGAGGCCCGAGGTCACCACATAATATCTTGAAAGGCTTATCGTCATCGATTATAAGCCGGTCTTTTATTGCAAGCTTACGAAAGAGTCTCGCTATGTATCGGCGGCGACAGCCCTTAGCTGACCCAACGGCGTCGTTACGTTGGGCTGATAGGTGAGAAATATGCATCTGTGCAACAGCACAGAGATACAAGCAGAAGAGCTGAATGTCTGCGAGATAAGTTGAGAAGGAGGGAAGTTCCCAAGCTGAGCGGCGTTTAACGTCATGGCACGCTCGAAAGCGAATATTCAAACTCCCTAGTCTCTGCTAAGTAGACAACTTCCAGGAAAGAGCACTTTGAGAGCTCGAGTGCCAGCCTTGAATAGCTCATTGAGACCATAATCATGCTTAACGCATTCCATGGTTATAAATGGTCCAGGTTGTATGGGTATTTCATGGGCCATTCCGTAGTGGAGGATAAGTGGCGTAGGAATCGAAGCGTTCTCCTAGACATAGCGCATGATCGCGGCCTCCCGTTTAACCTTTTCTTCGGAAAACATAACCACTCCAGGGCAGGGGATCCGGATTATGGCTGAACCTCCATCTAGAAACCCAACATGAATGCACACATTCCAGCTGCCTCTTATACGGTTGCATAGCTTTATAGCGATTCCGCCTCTATGCTTCTGGACAAATCTGCCAATGGCTTGAAGGACATCTTTTCTGTATAGCTTATGCTTCCATACATCAAATAGGTTGTCGCTCTTTCTCCATGCAGCATCACCATATGACTAAAACAAAATCAAGGTAAGGTAGGAAAGGAGAGCATCCACTACAGTGGAACTGTAAGGCAAACTAAGTATAAAGTCATCTTTTGTACGATAGACTGCGTATATGCCGCAGTGTGATCATTTTAATCTCCAGATAAACGTTGTTTTGAGGGCTTTGGGACATTTCATAAGTTACAGAGTAGTAATTATTGAGAGCCCGTCGATTATATGTATGGGCCTCATAAGTTAGGCTTCAATCAACATCCCTGTTCGCGCATCCAATCCATACATCATATTGTCGCGTCCAGACAGAGCATGGAAGCCGCAAACAGTTCCTCCCATTGCCCTGTCGCAATACAATCCACACGACTCCAACAAAACCTTCTCGGCCACCTCAGTCCTTCTTTACGATCACACCAACCTCACAATGGCTGACTACAACTCCCTCAAGGTCCCGGACCTTAAAAAGATCCTCACCGAGCGCGCTCTCACCCTCTCAGGAAACAAAGCCGACCTCATCGCGCGCCTGCAGGAGGATGACAAGAAGAACGCCCCCGTCAGCGCAGGTATGCCGTTACCCTGAGCCATGCGCCCTTTGCATTTGCCCATCACCTCTCGAACCGCGCACGCACTAACCTACCTAGCCCCAGCAGCCGCCGATGACGAGATCGACTGGGACGAAGATGACAGCAAGGTCGCCCCCGGTGCAGCCACCACCGCTGCAGCAGCAACCACTATCGCAGCTGGTGGCCAAGGCGCAATTGAGACCCCCCTTGCGGTCCCAAACCAGAAGCAAGATGTCGACCCGGCCGCGACTACGGACCTGAAAGTTGTCGGTGGCGCAGATGCGCCTGCTGCCGCTGACGGCGCTGTGGCTGGGAGCGGTGGAGTGGAGGAGCTTGTTGTAGAAGAACCGAAGCAGGATTTCAGCATTGGGCTGCAGAAGACTGATGCAGAGAAGGAGGCAGAAAAGAGGGCGGCGCGCGCAAAGAAGTTTGGTGTCGTGGCTGATGATGATGAGGTAAAGAGGGCAGAGCGAGCGAAGAAGTTTGGGGGTGGCGCGGGGGATGTGGATGTGAGTGGACTGGATGGGGCGTTGCCCGAGAGGAAAAAGAGGGGTAGGGAGGAGAGGGAGGGTAAACCGGTGGGAAGGGACGCGAAGAGACAAACCCCTGACCGTAGGGCGGAGCCGGTGAGGAAGGAGTCGAGGCCGTCGGTGCCGAGGCAGGAGCCGAAGAAGGTGTACAAGAGTGTCATGGATGACCCGGCGGAGAAGGCGAAGGCGGAGGCGAGGAGACAGAAGTTTGCTTCCGCTCCTGCGCCAACTTCAACGTGAGCGATGGGTGCAGTCGGGGACACTCTTGGGCGGCGTTTGCGGCGGCCCGGCGCCGGGGAATACTTGTACACCAGCCGCATTTCAATCATGGTGATGATAAAAATGAAGATAATATGGGAAACCAGGGTTTAGGAGCCTGGATAGGTATGTTTCCCAACGAGCGCGGCATGTGGAAAATAGATGGCCTTTCCTTTACAATTAAGCGATCAGTCTCAAGCTCGTCTAGGTCTATAAACTGTGATAGTTACAAGCGGTCGGTTCAGGGCGTCGGTCGGATGCGTAGCGGAATCCAGAATGAGATATCATACGCATGTCTATTGAATATTTCATCGGTTTTGAACATGAGCTAGCCAAAACTTCGGTTCAAGTCTCAGACATGTGCGTTTATGATTCAAACGGGACAAAGAGATCAATACGGTGTTTGAGGATCTATGGATTCAGCCGGCTATCTTTGTAAGTTTGGATTGGAAAGTTCTATCTCCCTCAAGCTTCCTACAGCCCCGTAGTTCCTTTCGTTCCGTGTTTTTCTCCCTATTCCCTTTTCCACACCTTTCTACTCTCCACACCCTTCCCTACTCTTTGACTCCACCTCGTCTCACACACCTTGTTGTCACCTACTCCTATTCTCTCTCACTTGCTATCCTCAACACCAGCAATTCCTCGCACCCTAATTCCCCTTCGCGATCCTTCCACGCCATCCCATCCAAAGCATCCATGTTGCTTTATCCTCACTCATATATCCCCCGCCCCATCTCCGCCATCCACGCACCTTCTCCCTCTGTTCACCCGCCTTTTTTTAACCACCACACTAGCATCCACCATGCCCCGCTCACGCCGCAGCAACCATCACCGGTCTATAACTTCAACCCGGAACACTACGCAACCACAACCACAGCGACCGCCCGCGAGTGACCACGCTCCACTACCGCAACAGTCGCTTCCTGGTGTGCACGCACAGCCACAACAGTCACTCCCAACTGTGCGGGAGGGCTTTGGAGATTCGGGGCGTCATCCTGTTAGCTCGCGTGGGGGATTCGGGGGAGGGAGTGGGCGCGGTGATGGGAAGGGGTGGGGAGATGGGGGAGGAATTCAGAACAACAATACCAATACGGGGAGTTTTGGATGGACGACGGAGGAGACAGGGTCGGGGAATTGTGGAGGAGCGCAAAACAACAATACTAGCTCGGGGTGGCCGACGACGGTGGAGGCACCAGGTGGAGGTTTTTCTAAGGCGCATGGGTCGGGAGATGGACCGATTGAAGGGGGGGATGTGCATATGGGCAGTTCGAAAGCAGATGGCTCAGGCGCGGGGGTTGGTTGGGGAAGTGATAGACCGGGACATGGTGGTAATGACAATGGAGGCGGCAACATCGGCCACAATAACGACTATCGCGGCGGGCGGGGCCAGCGTGAGGGAAGAGGAGGGTGGTGGGGTGATAGAGGCGGCAGAGGT
>JPJV01001751.1:0-11623 GCA_000750745.1 Pseudogymnoascus sp. VKM F-4281 (FW-2241)
GGTAGATAATTTTCGCCGGTTCGCTTGTTTCGCCGGTTCGCTATACATGTACGTTATCGAACTTTAGCAAGTAATAATAAATCAAGCATTAAACAAATAAAACACGCCTTAGATAACTTGCTGACGAACAATCGAAAATGTCAATGCTACATTTGATAATTCAAGTATTCAATGCTTTTGTTAGATTAGGGCATTATATGAGCTGATTAGCTAATTTATAATATGAAGGAAGCCGTGCCACAATATCCGATGCCAAAGGCGTTGCGGGGTCACCAGCAGGAAGTTGCACAACCTGTGGTTGTAGTAGAAGGGTACGTTCACCATCAGTTTAAGCATCATTGAAAAAGGTTAAGTGTTGTTGCAAGGCTGTTGGTTAGTATGTATGCATATTATCACGTGCAATCTGCGTCCAACATGGGAAAAATGTACAGTACAGTCTCGTGGAGAAGTCCTTCGCGTGTGGGATCTCTTTGCCGTGGCCTGTTTTCTGCGCCGTTTACAGTCCCGTTGCCAATCCTAATTCCAACCCCGAATGAATCCCTCAATGTCTAAGACCTATTTGCCATCGAAGTGAGATTCTCGTGGCTCGTAACACGGGCGGTAATTTGAGTCAGACAGAATAATCTTACGGCTCAGACAGCAATATTGTTTCCCAGCCAAGTTTTCTTGTTAAATTCGACAGCCAAGCATTTACCGGCTTACATATGACCTGTCGATTGGCGATGTCCCGTGCGGACCACCCCGCACGGTTGGTGGAGTGGCCCAGGGGCATCAGGCTTCGGCCGTAGCGACACCAACCCCCACAGTCGAGAACCACAACTACCGACAACAGACCAAAAATGTCTCGCCCAGAGTAGCACTCGATATACGTCTATAGTTATTATCTACTAATTCTTAAATGAATGCAACGGGGCTTTCTCGTTGAAGACGGTGATATCGGGTTCAAAGGGACCGCGCAAATCATGTCTCAGCAAAAGCCCAACGAGGCGGGACAGAAGATCAGATGAGCATCCTGTTTGGTATTCCTGGCCGTGACGGATAATTTCAATCGCATCAAATTTTCTCAATAGGACTCTCTTTGGGATGAGGGCACCTTCGTCTCGGTTTTTCGTTCTGTGTGCCAGGTGGACCGGTCGGATATAAATATCGACGCTCTTGCCAACTTCTTCCAATAAAACATTCGAGCCAAAGCCAGTCTATACGCATACAGACACATTACCATCGTGTGAGTCATCTAACCCTCCGCGCGAATCAATCTAACGGGGCCATAGAATCATGAAGTTCAGCATTTCACTCATCGCCCTCCTCCCAATCGTTATTGCAGCGCCTGTGCAGCAAATTAGCGGTGGGGCCCTGGACAATCTTGGAGGCATCAAGAATGGTGTCCCCTTGAATGGAGCCAAAATTCCTGACGTATTGAACGAGGGAGATGTCGATTCAACTTTCGCCAAAGATGTCACGGTCGTTGTTGAGCCCGAGGCTGACGTCCTAAGTCCGAGAGACAGCGACTCCGTTGTTGTTGAAGTCTCTGGGCCTAATGTGGTCGGTGATATCAACAAGTCCATCGACACCCAGTTGAAAGTGAGGGAGCCCCAATATCTCACCATCACGGCTGATGTCGCCCCTGCCTCAGATCTCCGGGAGATTGCGAATGATGGGCAACTCAGTGACAAACGTGAACTTTCGCCAGCCGAACTTCTGGCCAACGCCCGGAAGGAATTGAGTGTCGCGGAGAACAACTACAGGAGATACCCGAACGAAGTAACGAAAGCAGCCTATGCAGACGCGGTTGCAACCTTACAACCTCTTCTCGAACCCAGCAATTGAGCGGATGTGGTGACAGTGCTCCGGATTTGAAGTTCTGGTGGATGTAAGCCGGGTGCGAGAGTTTGATGGAGGAAGCGGGGAAGAGAAGACAGAGGGGAGTAGGATTAATAGGTCTCGTTACTGTTATGCTATATATTCCATATATTTTATTGGAGTTAATATATATACCTAATTATCTATCTGTGTTACTGTTACAGTTCGCGAACTGTGTCTCTACTGTTGTGATTTACCAACTGTGCTATTGCCATGATGTTCAACACAGTAGCTTGATGTCGCAAGAGTAATACGGCAATGGAATTTAACATAGCACTTAAGTACGACGACGTGATGTCTGGATGTTTCCCCGCTGTCACACAGCGCAATAAACGCCACGAGATATGTGTCTTGCGCGTAATAATATGACGAGTCACCACATCGCGATATGATTAAATTACCAACCTGCACCCCGAAGTATCAATCGCCGTAGCTTTCGCAGAAATTGCACCGACAACCCTATCTCTCTCATCGGAACGCACGTCAACTTCCGATGCAAAATGCCCAACTTTTGAGTTCCCAAATTTGTTTGCGGGCGAGATCAGCACCATGCTTAATTTGCGGGGTCTCAGCGCACAGGCGCGGCGCAAGGGAATGTTCCAGTCAGACCATGCAGGTCGATGTGACCGTTGCCCCTATCGCCAAACCCGGATATAATGGCATTATCTACCATGTCAATGTCTCGAGTAAGCTTACCTGTCACGAAGTCCAATGTCCACACTCGACAAGTTTATCTTGGCTTCCCAATAGTCTGTTGAACTATCGCTCGGCACTCACCGGATTGTTGTAATGCGGTGTAATGCCGGCATCCTTCTCGGACATCGGCCCAGGAGGGCGGCGGACAGGGAGAGGTAGACAGAAAGAAAATGGAAGTATATGAAGAAGTAATCTGCCCAGCCATCCATCTGTTATCTCCCATCTCCTTATCCCGCCACCACAGTCACTGCAGTGACCCTCCCATAATCTACTCATTCCGAATCCGCACTGCATCACCAACAAGTTCTCACTGCGTGAGTTCCTCAACCTCCCTTTCCTGCCCGCCTCCGCCCTGTGAACTGCACTAACGCCTTCACAGCCAACAGCCACCATGTTTCTATACTTCGCCGTACTCCTCCTGCTGCTCGTGCCCGCCACCAGTGCCGCCGGTATACCAAACCAAGGTGACCTGGCTGGAGCCGGCGCTGCAGTTATCAACAAGGGCGGAACTGCCGATGTGGTCAACGCTATCCTTGGGGTCAGCCGTATAGATGAGCTCGCAAACGCGAGGCGTGCTGACGCTGGCAACCTTGTCGGCCCCATTGGCGATGCCGCTACCAAACTGGAGGAGACGGCGAGCGAGGCTGCAAAAAATGTAGCAGCTATACTCGCGATTGGGAGGCGCGATGAAGACTCGGATGCGCTCTCGAAAGACAACCGCAAAATTAACCGCATAGCGTATAAGCTCCTGCATGATATCGACGATGATTTCAACGCGAAGTCGAAGCGTAGCAGTGCGGATGGGCCCGTGAAGGATAAGCACAGTTTAATTGTGCCCGCCATATAACCGACGATTGAGGCAACTTTGGGCCAGCTCTTTGAGCCACCGACAAGGCGCAGGAGGGCAGTCGCAACGGAGTAGTGGGGGGAAAGATACCTGGCAAACCGATTTACTGGGCATATCGAGACAGCGGGGAGGCAGCTACGGGGCTCTTGGAAATCTGTCGTGGATTTGATGGTGAGGTGGTCTGCGCGGCTGCTGGCGGTACAGGTGACTGCTGCTGCCGTTGATGGGAGGGTGCTGGAGATTATGGTATGCTTTCTTCGTGTCAGGACATCCTAGACCAGGGCCGGGGAGAGATCATGGGTATACACATCTCCATCCCATTGAATATTATGACATATATTTGTAGTTAGCTTAGCTTTAACTTTACATCCCCCAGCGGGGAATGATATATTGATAAACAACGAGTCAACGATTTTATCGCGTCAGAGGGATATGTTGCAACTTGCAGTGTAATGAATATAGTAGGATACACATGGCCATCTCAATGATATAAATTCGAATAATGATAGAAGTGTGGACTAGCTGTCCAAAAAGCGCACTTCAAACAAGAGTATGCGGCGCTGCTCCCCCCTAAAAAAATACTGGCCAAGAGACGACGAAGAAGACAAAAAGCAAAGAAATCCAATGATAGTGAGGACACGCCTCTCACTCACCTACACTCAACCACAGGAGCGCCCACCACGAATACTCACAGGCAAAAACAACCACCCGCAGACAAACCTCGGAATCATATCCAGCCCTCCCGATCGTCTGGCGGTGGTGGTTTCTCGTGATGAGGTTGTGATTATGGCAGAGTGGTTATGGGACGGCAAGAATCGGTACGATGAGTGCGGGAGGTAGGTACTGTATCGCCATGTTCAAAAGGAATGGGAAGGTTCGGGTATATGATGGATAAACAGCCAGTCGCATCTCCAAATCCGTCCGGCTAATATGAATTTCTTCCCCAGAGACGACCCTTTGTAGCGGTATAGCTAGCTACGTACGGGGGTTACGCATCGAAAACCGAGATGGGCAGGCCAGGCGAAATTGGGTTTTGTTGGTTGGGGAAATACTCGTAGCATGCATGGTCATGGTATGCTCATTTGCGTCTACTTTTAATCCGCTTATTTAGTCTTTTCTGGGAAAGGAAGTGACGACGACGTGCACACCCGATTTGGGAGATGTGGTGATGGGTTGTATTTTGAGAGATTAGCCATTTCGCGCGCGCGGGGTGATATTGGATGTGGATGTAGCCAGCCACCTCGTTGGGATTTATTACCACCCCCCGCAAATTGGGGTTCTTGCTAGATCGGGTTAGTTGGAGCGATTGGTTGGTGCATGCATGGCCCCTGGGTTTCTCTTCTTCTTCTTTTTGCCTTTTCTGTGTGGAAGTCTACTCTTGGGGGTATGGTGGGAACAAAAAAAGGAGGAAGATGGGCGACGAGTCGTGTTATAATAACCCACCATCTACGGAAATGGAGAGCAATGAATTTCTGGGGCCACGCGTTGTAGGGTGGGTTGTGTGAGGGATCGGCTCTATCCTCTACTCCGTAGGTCGTCTGTATGTCTGTAATAGCTCCCAGTAGCTCGGTGATAGTCCCGTGATAGCGCAGCGATAGTTCAAGAGTCTCTCGCGTTGTAACTCCTTGCGGCGTAGTCACATTGCAGCGTACCTGAGTGACCAATTTGTCGGTGAGGCTATCGATCAATGCTACTATACAACTATACGCCTATATGACTGCTCTGTTTACTGCATATGTGCAATCTCCACCGTCACCAACGGGTTGGAAAAGGAGTGTGAATGGGTTTTTTTTTCTCTCTCATACTGTATGTGAAGGTGAAAGCGACAAAAAGTGAAGCCATCATCACATCGCAAGTGAATCCTCAATAGTCGACTCGGTTCGACTCGGGTAACTGGAATAGGGTCAACTTGGCCTCGTCGTCTCTTTCCTGTCCTGGGTTATGATAGTTTCCCCTCCTTTTTTGTAGAGGGTGGCGCTCTTTTTTTTTTGAACAGGGACCGGAACCGTGTGGTGGAGATACTCGACATTACCCCTTACTTGCGCTTTCCCCTTTCGCACCCCGTTCCTGCATATCTCCCGCACAACGTGTCAGTAGCCAGGGTCTGTGGTTAGGGTCCGTGGTCAGGGTCGATAGTCATGGTCGATGGGTCGATGGGATGTCAGGTACCCGTGGGCTATTCTATTACAGTATCGATGTGCATCCGTATGGAAACAGAGCGAGCACGTATAGTACAGCAGTTACCATACGAGCGGAGCGGTACGTACAGTTCCAAAATACGAGGACTGTAGATTGGCAACTCATGCGCAACCAACGTCTTTTCGCTGGAATGGGGCGATAATACTGGTAATAACTCAGTGCATTATTACTTGTGGCGAAGAATAGTGCAGTGTACTGTAGTATTCGGATTAATATTTTACTATTACTCCGCTCTACTGCTACATACTACTCCGCTCTCGCTGAGTCCGGTATATCCGAAGTCTCGCTCTGCCGAAGCCATGCCGCGCACAGTCAGAACCTAGACCGAAGAACAGGCTATACTGCTCTCTCTGTCTCTCATCACATGTCCATCCACATGTCCACTCGATATCTATTTACAGCAACGGAGAAGAAAGCGCACTGACAAATACCATACTGCACTGTACTGTAAACAGGTCTATCCATCTTTCCATCTTTCCTTCCCTTTTCGTATCCCCTCCCCGACGCCGCCGTTCGAGAAGCGCGCACCCAGCGCCAGGTCGGTGTTTCATGGGGTCGCACTTGTACAGTTCCAGGGGACGATTTAGGGATATGAAACGGGAAAAAGTGCGCTGAGTGCGCTGACCCAATGGAAGAGGGCAGTCTAGAACTTTTGTTGGTGTAAAGTCGAGTAGGGTCCATGCGTCGGCCAGGGGGTGCTGCTTTTTGCTGCGCCTCATGGGGGCACTCTATCGCACACTGGAGAGAGCACAGGCCCTTTGGACGAAAGCGAGGACGGGATAGACGGCACAGAGTGCAGAATGCAGAGTAGTACGCTGGAACGAGGACAGTGATCACCGCCACCCACAGAAACATATTTCGCAGCCGCCCGGATCGTCGCTGTCTCCAGCGCAGTTTCCGTTCTCAGCTGTGGACACTGACCAACTGTAGTACTTTGGTGGGTGTCTCACTCTATTCTTATTATGGCGGCGGTTATTATCGATATTCTTATCGTTAGCGCTTGACGAGAGACACACCACACAGCAGAGACACGGCGGCTAGGCGACAGCTACTGCCTGCAGTGCATCTCGTGATCCCACGATAAACCTGCCAGCGAAGCGCTCACGCTCATGCTCACGCTCACGAGAGATAATACGTTTGTCGCGCGCGGCTGCTTGTGAGTTGGCAGCGTATGGGATGGTATCGTGTCGTGTCGTGTCGTATCATTCCGATGTGTGGTGGGTTTGTGTGTTTACCCCCCTCGTAGACACATACCCGAACAGGAAACACTGGAGCAAGTACCCCGTACAGAAACAGAACCGTGCTAAACAGGACCGTGCTGATTTCCTCTTCCGTTCTGTCCGTCTTGGCGGCCATTGTGGCGATCTCGCTGTGACCTCAAGTTGTCCGATGGCGATGGCTCTGAAGTGGCCGCCGGTTAGCTGTCAGTCTATCCCCATCAGTAAATCGCCGTCAGAACGCAAAACTGGGAGATGATGCCACCACGATACTGATACTACTTCATCATCCAGTCCAGTCAAAACAGTGCAACCCGTCCTTCCCTCGCTCTAACATCGATGCGATTGGTGCGATGGCGGTGTACCTGCAGTAGTCGCGCGCCATGGGATGTCTGGGCGACTCGCCTGTTCGTCCTGTTTGGCCACGCACAGAGCCGCTCGTTTCACCACAGCGGCGGCACAAACAAACCCCTCCTCCTGCCTGCCTCCTGCCTGCCTCCTGCCTCTTCCCTTCTCCTCCTTCTCCTTACCCTTCCCTTCACACCGAACCTATCCCGCTCGAGGTCCCAGCGGCATCGGCCCACCTGCAATCCACTCCATGCACAAAAGCACAGTGCATATACAGTGCTACTGTACTCTACTTACTGTGCATGGCCTCGACTCGACTCTATTTCGGGCATCCGGACGTCGCATCCTGTTCAAGCTTTCCCCCTTCTAGCCCACTCGCTACCCACCCTCTCTCTACCCACTCATCCCCATCGGGCCAAAGTCCCAAACACCAGCGTCCCATCGTGCTTTCCCCTTGGCACACAAACAAGGCCGTTCACTGCGCGCCAAGTCCGGGTCGAAGGTGTTCATGCCGCGCGCGAGGACCCAGGGTAGTAGGGGTGTGCACACCAGATTATTGGCTGTGACCGAGCCTGTTCCTGGCGGGATATCTCGGTCACATCTTCAGATCGATGGCTTCCCCACCACCGCCTCCTGCAAGGGACCAGACCAACCGCCAGGGGGTGTTTGTGCACATACGCGGGAGTGGGCCACGGGGTTGGGCTACAGCGGGAGACCTGGGTCGGACTGATTTGGGTTCGACCGAGGATGGGGGTTCGTGGGTATGCCCCACGGTAGAGTACTATATGATAGGGACATACCCGCCTCTCATGACTTCTTTTTCTCTTTCTTCTCTACCTCAAACTTTCCTCGTCGAGCCTCACTTTCTTCTATTTTCCCTCTTTGTCTTGTTTTGAGAGTCCAGAGTCATTCGCTTCTCTGCTCTCGCTTTCATTTTCAAACTTGCTGCGATCTCATATCCAGCAAAAGATCACTGCTACTTATAACATCCACTACTTCACCAGTCCTATTATACTGGCATCATGAAGTCCCAATCTCTTGCTACTTTCGTAGCCGTGGCTGCTAGCCTCCAGGGTGTCGTTGCCACCGTACGTCAAGCATCATCACCCACTCCGTTCTACATCTAACATACCACAGTCATGGCACAACGCTCCTATCTTCTCTTGCCCGGGCAGGACCCCAATTGACCACTGCGAGCCGAACCAATGGGGTGGCTTCGACTGGAAAGACCTGAACCTCGGATCCTTCGATCACTACGGAGGCTTTGACTTCTCTGGCGGATGGAACTGCAAGTCCTCCTTCGGTGGCCGCAAGCGTGATGCTCTCCTCCCAAGGACCTTCGGCGTAAGTCCAAATAATCACTACAAACCTGTTCCACACTAACACCCAACAGACCAAGTGCATCACTGGCACTGCCCACAGCGACAAGAGCAGCTGCCCCAAGATCAAGGCCAAGTCGGTCGACAAGTTCTCCATCACCGAGCTGCAGGTCTCCGTCGAGTTCGACGTTGAGCTCGAGTTCCACTACACTCTCCCTGACAACTCTCTCTGCAAGCAGAAGTCGAAGTGCAAGCGCACTGGTTCCACCGTTAAGAACACCCAGTGTGGTGGCGCCAAGGACGTTACAGTCGTCTACCCCAAGCCAAAGAAGGGAGGAAAGAAGCACTGCAACATCGGCATCCACCACATCGGATTCGAATGCCCAACCAAGACCGCCACCGCCAGCACCGTCCAGTCCACCACCACTGCTGCTCCAAGTGTTGAGACCACCCCAACTGTGCCAGAGACCACTCCTGGCCCAGTGACCACCGAGGTGGAGGAGACTCCCACTGAGACTAACACCGAGGAGACTCCCACCGAGACTGCCACCGAGGTTACCCCTACTGAGACTGTCACTGAGGAGACTCCCACCGAGACTGCCACTGAGGTTTTCCCCACTGAGACTATCACTGGAGAGACCCCCACCGAGACTGCCACTGAGGTTACCCCTACTGCGCCAGAGACCACCCCGACCGTCCCAGAGACCACTCCTGGTCCAGTGACCACCGAGGAGGTCCCCACCGAGACTACCACTGAGGTTACCCTGACTACCGTCGTCACCGATGTCACCGTCACCACGTGCCCCGTCACCATTACCCACGTCACTTCCGGCCTCACCTCCATCGAGACCACCCTGACCACCTCGACTGTCGTCCTGACCTCCACCAAGACTTTCTGCCCCAAGTGCACCCGCACCAGCCCATCTGGCCCAGAGGAGACCGCCGAGGTCCCAGAGACCACCGAGGGTACCGAGCCAACTGGCGTCCCATCGACCACCGAGGCCGGCCCAGAGCCAACCGTCACTGACACCATCGCTCCTCCCCAGACCACCGATGGCACCACCCCAGGTGGTGACAGCGGCCTTCCCTGCCCACCTGTCCTGCCCCAGTGCATCAAGACCTGGCTCCCAGTGGACTGCAAGTCCAACTCCGACATTGGCTGCTTCTGCCCCAAGCCCGACTTCACCAAGAAGCTCTTCGAGTGCTTGGCTGCTTTCGGTGCCACTGAGGAGGAGATTAACGATGCTGCCGAGTTCTTCCAGGGTATCTGCGCACCATACGTGCCAACCAACCCAGGTATCGTCACCGACTGCCCAGACAAGGGAATTGAGACCCAGAAGCCCCACACCGGCCCAGTCACCACCATTGTCGTTGAGACCACTGTGACCGTCCCATGCGAGCCAACTGGCACCGCCACTGAGACCACCTTCACCGTGACCACCATCTCTACCCAGGTCACCGTCCCACAGGTTGTCCTCACCAGCACCAACAGCGACGTCATCGTCGTTACCGGCCCAGCCACCGTCGATGCCACCCCCACTGCCCCTGGCCCAGTCTTCACCACCCCTGCTGGCAACGTCCCCGGCTTCACCACTAGCCGTGCTGTTGCCGTTGGCGGAACCGGAACCGGTGGACTGCCGCAACCAACCCAGCCTCCTTTCGTTGCTGGCGCCAGCAAGAGCGTTGTCGGCGCCGGTGTGCTCGGTGCTGCCATGGCACTTGTTGCGCTCATCATCTAAGCATTTGCTTGAGTAGAGTTTTAGAGAAGAGGGGAGGATGAAGGAGAGGTACCCACCCAAGGGTGGAGAATAATTTACACGTTGCCATTCGGTGTAGGAATAACGGGGAGGGAAAAGAAACCTTTGCATATGCGATATTTAGCGCCGCTTTTATTGGGAGTGATTGCGGAGTGCGTGCGGTCTGATCGGCCAACTCTTTTGGAATTAATTGTATATTTTCTAAGTGATGATGAGGATGGGGGAGAAGTAATTACAGAGGGGGATAATATGAGATGATATTGTTCGAATCAATTTATTGATGCTATGATCCAACTACTTCTACTGAGTGATAGTGTTTGAATCAAACGATGACATGGCATGATTGCCTTACTATTCTTTGAGTATTGTGTTGGTATAAGTCATAAATTCGACGGAGTTTTGAGAATCCATATAATGTTCCCCTCGTTGCACGTGATATATCGGTGCAACAACCTTGGGATAAATTTCCATTTATACCGCCGAAGCGCGCACAGCGGCGATCCACACACGGCACTCTCCTGTCCACGACTTCTAAACCTCACGAATTGCACAACCGTCTCTTGACCTGGACTAAGTGGTATTTCAGAGTTGTCGTCGCGCCGATCGTCAATACAGATTCCTTCTCCGCACCGGCTCAAGGCTCCCCCCACCACCCGCGGCGCTATCTAACCTCGGCACGCGCCCCGAGGTCCCTCTCCAGCCCTGCGTGGCGCTCTCCACAGTATAAGATTCATAACCTCCCTCCCCGCAGTACAGTAACTCAGTACCCCAAACGGTCCCCTCACGGTACCTTACAATAGCAGCCATCACAAAAATGACCGACCAACCACCACCATCACCACAATCATCACTCTCATCAACAAGAGCAGCCACCACCGCTACCATGTCTCCCCCAAACCAAGACCTCTCCCACTTCCTCACCCTCCCCTGGTGCGCGGCCCTCCTCTCCGCCCCCGGCACAACCCTCCTCCCCGTCCCCTCCCGCATCCCCAAGGCCAGCACCGAAGACTCTTTATTCGCAATCACGCTGCGCACAGGGTCTACGATTCCGTACATGCTCTCCTTCTCGTCGCCGCGCGCCGCTGCGTCCCCGGCCGGGACAGAAGAGGTATGCACGCTCTTCGCTTTGGGAGACGGCGGGAATGGCTACCCGGCCACTGCGCACGGCGGGCTCATAGCTGCGCTCTTCGACGAGGCGATGGGCGTCTCGATGATGCGATTGCGTGCGTCGGCGAATGATCCAAAGTGCGCAGCTGGTTCCCAGGGGGGGACGGATATCGTGACGGCGAGTTTGGGGGTTGATTTTGTGAAGATGTTGGGGACGCCGGGGGTGGTGGTTGTTAGGGTGTGGGTGGCGGAGAGGAGGGGGAGGAAGCTTCG
>JPJV01001758.1:0-13291 GCA_000750745.1 Pseudogymnoascus sp. VKM F-4281 (FW-2241)
CCCCAAACACCACAATGCTCCCCCCATCCCCGCTTAGCAGCGCTGAATGACCCGACCTGGAGTCCGGCATTCCATTCCCAGACGCCCTAATCAGTGCCAGTTCCCCCCCTCCAGGGAGAGCGTGCGCGCTGACAGATTGGAACGTCCACGTCCCCTCTGGAAGCGCTAAGATCCCCACGCGGTCCATACCAATGAACGCACCGGCCGTGTGTCCGCCGATAAGGACGTACTCTGCGCCCGCTGAGGAGCTCGCATTGGCGAGCGTTGGTGCCAGGGAGGTGATCGTGTGGCCAGCCTCCGGGACCAGTTTCTGGCCGTCCGCAGCGCCGAGTGAGAGGGCGTATGGCGCGGTGGCCCCTGTGAATTTGGGGGGTGTGAGCTTGAGCAGGGAGTTGGTGTAGTTTGCAGAGGCTTGCCATGTGCTCGTGTTGGTATTGCTGGTCGTGGGGCACATTCCGCCTAGGACGAACATCGGCGTGTTGGCGGCATCTCCGTCTATCTTTGTCGAAAAGTAGAGGCCCGCCGCAAGGAAGTTCGTATTGCGCAGTTCGGCTGCGGAGTCGGATACTGCTGTCTCGGTCCACTTTCCCGATTCCGCGCCCTCGGCGCTATATGTCCATACCGATGAGTTCGACGCGCATGAACCTGCGTACACGCCGATGTCACCCGACGGCGTCATCGCCGGCACAAACGCAACGCCATCATCACTGCCCACTAGGAACGGCAAACTCTTCGAGAGAATCGTCGGCGAAAGATTCGAGGCGTCGATGCGTGAGGAGATATTGAGGGCGAGGAGCTCGCCGGCAGGGGCGCTGGAAGAAGAAGGTAGTAGGATGTAGGCTTGCTCGTTGTTAGGCGCCAGGAAGATAGATGTCGGGTTATAGGGGAGTTGTTGTGCATTTGCATGCAACAAGACGTGGGCCAGAGTGAGCCAGAGAGGTGGGGTTCTCATCGTGGGGAGAAGTTGGGGCTCGCTAGGCGGAGATATGGATGAAAGCTGAGAAATTACTTGGTGGGGTTCACCATGGCCGCTCTGCTATCTGTTCGTTCAGTGCTGACGGACGTGCATCCAGATGAATATAGATGTGAAGTTTTTCGGAATTTGTGTCGTTCAATGTGACGGGGATAGGTGGTAGATGAGTGAGGAGGCCGAGTGATCGGCGGCCTGTAGATCCAGATCGGTTGGTCGAAGGGGATGTAAACTGTGCCACAGTAAACACAACGTAATCTCCAATCCTGCAGGGTAACGGGCCTAGAACGTGAGACTTCGCGATCCACTTTGATGGAAGCTATCCAGTTGTTGGCCAGCGATAAGGTGGCTGAGGTGGGTGTTGGCCCGAAAATGGAGTTCTGGTGTTGACATTGCTTATCGGCGTTGCCATGGTGATGGCAACATGATGATGCTTGCGGCCCACGTCGCATGTGATTCGCGGCCACACCACACCCAAGACATTGATTGACTGCGATTTTATGCGCGAAGGGTTTACATGATATTGGGGGTCTTTTGTGGTTTGGGTGCTCTAGTGGCTACGTTGCAGTTGGCAAAGATATGTTCAAGAATTCATTCCCGCCGCTTCTTTCACTTCAAAAAAGAAAATCATATCATCACTTGTGTGGGGTGTTTCACCACGAATGTCGAATAACCATTTTCCCGAGTTGGTACTGTGCCAAAATCCCTAAGACTCCCTATGTACAAATAAATAAGCGCCGCAACAACTCACGCGCAAAGCCACATGCAACTCACAGCTCCGTCTTCCTCCCTCCGTCTTCCACCGCCCTTCCAATCTTCTTAGCCACCGGAAAGAAGCCCTCTAGATCCATCCACTCCGCCACAAATGCCGTAGTGATCATGGCCCAGTCTTCCACGCTCGCTGGATCGAGGTGCTCGCCATCATCCGTGCTTTTGTGCCATACTTTCGGGAACGGGTTGGGTATGAGATGCAGGATCTCGACGCCGCGCTTGAGGAACGGCACGTGGTCGTCTTGCATCATAGGCCCCAGCCATGGGCCGTTCTTCTTGTCGGCATCGACGAGAAAGGGATGGGGGGGTGTGGATTTCGCGACGGCGATGGCGGGAGAGCGGAGGCGAGATTCTAGCGTCGCCATGTGCTTGTAGGCCCAATGGGTGGTTTTCCAGAAGGAGGGGACGGCGGGGGTAGGGGCGCCGAGAAGATCCAGTAGCATGAAGAGGCTGATGGAGTGAAGAGGGGTGCGGTAGACTGAGAGAGCGGGATGGGGCTCGGCATGCATTGCTTCGGCGAGGGATCTGGTTGTGTTGCGTCAGTGTCTGAATGTGAAATAACGGGAACAGAGTTCAAGTGTTGGAGCAAAATAGGAGCGGCGGGACGAAGGGTAAAATCTCACCTCGCGCCATAGAGCGAATCGGTGGCCGTCCAATCAACAAACGCCTCCTCCCCATCCAGCAACAGTATTTGGAGACCCTGCTCGTGGCCCCTATTCTCATCCACTCCGTCCTTCGCCATTTTATCCCATTTCTTCGTCAGCGCCTCATCCACGCTGCGCGCCGCATGCATTATCATCGCGCACGGGGCCGCACTGTCCGTCGCACCAATGAAGCCCTCCGGCTCGACTTTGCTGTCGTAGTGGGCGACGAGAGCAAGGCGGCCGACGTTACCCGGCTGTGCCCACGGCGGGTCGCGTGTCAGGATCAGGTTGACAAAGGGGACATCGCGGGAGCCAGTAGCGGGGGTCTTGGAGGTGGAATTCTGGAAGGCGATGGTCCATTTGGGAAGGTGGGTTTGGAAGAAGTCGACAAAGTGGTTGAGGACCTTTGTGGAACCCTCTGTGCCAGGGACGCGAGGGATGAGGATTGGCGCGAGAAGGGCGCCGGTGTGGATATCAAAGTCCGTGCCCGGGGAGGGCAGGTTCTTCAGAGTCGCATCAGATAGAGGGGTGTATGCTGTGACGTGGTGGACGAGGAAGGCGGCAATAAGGAGGAATATGGTCGAGGACAGCGGCATCAATTGGGGTGCCATGGCGGCAGTTATGCGGTGGTCAGCGAGCCTCAGTAATCTTTGCAAGCTGCATCACCGCCCAGTTGTCGGAATCATGAGATCGTGGGAGGAATTGTGAATATTGTCAGATGTGTTTCGTTTGAAGCCACGTTCGCGAGTTTCATATTGACGAGTTGTCGATGCGGCTAGATCTTATCTTATCTGAACCCGACCGTCCCCGTCCCTGCTGCTGATCGCGTCTATTCCTCACCGTCCCCAGAACAGGCCAAGGCCGACTAAGTACATATATCAACTTCCAAAGCCAAACAACGCGTTGAAGTATCCCCAAAGAAGGCTCGAACCGATCACTCTTCCGCAGGTCAGCCACTTATTATCCAACTGCGCCAGAAATGGTGCTCCACTGTTAAGCGCTGGCGAGTAGCGCCTTATGTGCGTGCCCCCAGACTGTCGCGCTTATCAGTTACTCTGACCGGTTAGATAGTAGTATACCTCCTTCACTTTCAGGCTTTCCCTTTCAGCCTTGCAAAATCATAATAATTTCAGACATTCAACATCCACGCCATTGGGCACCAATCCCACTCCCAATTACAATTGTCATTACGCCCCTGGACACATCTACAACGCAATAGCCGCTCGACTCCTCTTCGATACAGCCCTTGCACATGAGGTTGCCAAACGCGTCGATTCTTCGCGGGGTACGGTACGCCTCAATCCATACCACATACTCCAATTTATACA
The DNA here is from genome assembly GCA_000750745.1 of Pseudogymnoascus sp. VKM F-4281 (FW-2241). Lineage (NCBI taxonomy): Eukaryota > Fungi > Ascomycota > Leotiomycetes > Thelebolales > Thelebolaceae > Pseudogymnoascus > Pseudogymnoascus sp. VKM F-4281 (FW-2241). Next base: position 3,714 of record JPJV01001758.1, read on the forward strand.
CCACGATTTCTCTCCGCGGTCCACACAACTCGCCGTAACACAACCACGCCATGCTCCTCCTCCGATGCGCCCAGCAGGCGCGCCTCTTGCCCTCACGAATCACTGCGCCCTCGCCCTTCCGACTCCGAGTCCAACGGGAAGCCCATGCCTTCATACTCAACTCTTCATCAGTCCGCCTTCTGACTACTAAACCTACGACTAAACACACGACCAAGCCTACTACAGAACCTACTACCAAGCCCAAGACCAAGACCAACTCCCCTCCCCTTCCTTCCAAGCCGCCCACGGGCAAGCCGAGTCTGTCTCCTCCACTGGCTACCCTTAAAGCACCCATAGTTAACGCTTAACTACAGTCTATCCTATCCGCCTCCCCATTTACCACGCCGGCACGGCACCGACAGTGGTCGTAGGCTTTATGAGGGTTAGCTGCATCATTTCACTTTTCCTACCCTTGCCCTTCCTGCTGTCTGGCCACACAGACGTAACCTCGACATCGACATTTCTGACTGGTAAGCTTCCCACCCATCATACGCCTATACCCCCCGCATGAGAGCATAACGTCGCAAAGCGGCTCATCCTTTCCCTACCAATCTCCAAACTAAACTCCCTCGTAGCTGCCGCTGCCTTTATAATCTCGTCCTACGTATGCGCCCCTCGCGTCGTCGCAATCTACCTCCACCTCCCTTCCTACACGCGCTACTCACCCGATCTGCTTAACCGATACGTTTCCTCCCTCCCCAAAACCGCCGAAGTCGACCTTAAGACTATAAACGCGGCTGGGATACCCCAGACTGCAACGCTTGCGGTAGGGGATCTCGCAGCGGTGGACCGATTTCGGCTTAATGCCGTAAATTTTTGCAGGGTAGGATCGACGGGGCCGCGGCCGTGGTGGGTGGGCAAGGGATTCTGGGCCGGGAGGGGGGCGTGGGAGTTTGCGGTTAGTGAGTTGGGGCCCGGGAAGGGAGTGAAGATGGGGTGGGTGTGGGATGCGATTGCAGAGAGGGTTAAGAAGGGGAAGTTTGGGGGTGCGACGGCCCCTAGGGTGAGCGATGTGGTGCAGGCGACGGCGGTTAGGCCCAAAAAGAAGCTGTGATACCCAGGGAGGAAGTAGAGCATGTCACTAGAACATATCATGTAAGGATAATAGATGGAAAGACAGCGCCATGTATTACAATGTAGAATTGGTTCCAATCCGCATCTAGTAATCCAATTAGATCCATCCACCTATCTATCGAGCATACATAGCTATAGCCCGGTATCAAATAAGAAAACAGAATAGCTACCCTAAGCCCAAGCCAACCCCGTCCAAAATCCACACCACACTCTACCATATCGATATATCATCTGCATGCTCAAATTCCCGCAATAGCCTTCATCAGCACCTCAATCCCCCTATCCGCCCCTTCCCCCAACACCCCCTCCTTCAGCATCCACGCGATATCACTCTGCCACCCGAGAGGAACATACGTCCCCCTCTTCGCAACCTCCAGACCCACTGTCAACCGACTCGTGTGCTCCCACTCTTTCGCCGCGACCTCCGCACGCTCCACAACCTTCCGCGGGATCCCACACATACTCGCGCAGTGCATCCCGAAACTACCCTGGGCCACGCCCTCCTCGAGACGGTACAGAAAGGTGACTCTTCGCTCCGACTCGTCGACGTCGATGGCCATGCGCCGCGGCGCTATCTCAGGGTGGCCTGCGAATTCCGCTGCAAGGGAGTGGTAATGCGTGGCGAAGAAGCCGATGGCGCCTACATGTGTTGCAACGTGGTGTAGTACCGCCTGAGCGACAGCAACGCCATCGTAGGAGCTTGTGCCGCGGCCTAGTTCGTCGAGGATGACGAGAGAGCGCGGGGTTGCTTCGGCAAGAATCTTCTTCGTCTCCGAGAGTTCGACAAAGAAGGTTGATTGCGCCGCAAAAATGTTGTCGTTTGCGCCCAGCCTGGACATGATACGGTCGATTGGGGTGAGCGTAGCGGATTCGGCGGGGACGTAGCACCCAATCTGCGCCATGATCGCTGCGATGCACGTCATGCGGAGGATCGTAGACTTTCCGGCGGCGTTGGCGCCGGTGAGGAGGTTGATGTTTGGCTCGGTGCCGCCGAGGCGGATGGAGTTGGGGATGAAGTCTGTTACGTTGGGGAGGACGCAGGGGTGGCGTAGCTCGGTGAAATCGACGACGGTGCGTTCGGTGTCGACGAAGGTGGGACGACAACTAGGGGAGCCCAGGGTGGCGGAGGCGCGGGCGAGGGAAATGAGGCAGTCGAGCTGGGCGATAATGTTCACAGCGGTGAGCCAGGTCGTGTAGTCCTGGTCGAAGCGCTGGAAGAAGCGGCCAGCGGTCGCCTTGACGATCTGGCCATGCGTCTCCTGCGCCTCTTGGAGAGCGCGCACGAGGGTTTTGAGTTCAGGGAAATAGTAGCGCTTCTCCGACTTGGTGGAGGACACCATGGTCCAGTCCTTTGGAACGGCCTTGGAGTTCTTGACGGGGACCTCGAGCTGATAGATTTCCTTGCCGACGTCTTTGAACTGGACGCCTTTGGCACCGAGCTTGGCTGCCCACTCCTTTCTCAGTCCGGATAATTCCTGTTTGATGCCTAAAATCCGGTCCTCGCTATCGTCAAACTCTTCCTCTATCCCACGCTCGGGGACCAGAAGCCTCTCGTCGCGCGCTTTGGTGCGGTCAAACGCCGTCTTCCAGTACTCGAGTGGCCCAACGAGATCTGGCATCCCAGATATGAGACGGTCGATGATACCATCCCCCCCACCAAATGCACCCAGCATGCTCATCGTATACTCTATCTGCTCGAACCCTTCGAGAACACGGACGAAATCGTCTGGTCTGCAAACCCCAGCATGGATACGCGAGATCAAGCGCTCGAGATCGGGCATCCTAGTCATCTGTCCCGTGAACTGTTCCCGGAGCGTACTATCCGCATTAAGCATATCTACGGCGTCGAGGCGCTCATTGATCTTCCGCGCGTCCGCAAGGGGGTGGCAGACCCACTGGCGGAACATGCGCTTCCCAAATGGCGTAATACAGCGGTTGAGCATCTTGAAGAGTGTTCCCGCCTGCCCGCCATCGTAGGTGTTGGCAAAGATCTCGAGGTTGATGAGGGTCTGTCCGTCGAGAACCAGGGTGGTCGATTTCTGGATCGGGTTGTACCAGGCAAAGTTGCGCTGGGAGAGGAGGTCTCGGTCCAGTTTCAAGGAACGGAGATACTGCACCAGCGCACCGAAGGCGGACATTATAATCTCCTTCTCTTTTGCCTCCATGAGAGTAGCCGGCCATTCCTCATCTGCTCCCGGTTCTTCTGTCAGGAAGTATCCACTGCAGTCAAGTTCCCTTTTCGTGACATCAGCGCCCCAGAATTCCTTCCCGGTCTTTAGATAGTTCCAAATAGTGGTCGGGCTGGTGTTATTCTTCAGGATCCGCAGCGCCTTGACAGAGATACACGACTTCTCCAGCAACAACTCCTGTGGCCGCGTCTGCGCGACAAAGGTCTCAAATTTGGTCAGGTCAACATCGTCGACGAACTCAGACAGGAAAAACTGCCCCGTCGCCGTGTCAACGAATGCAATGCCAAAGGTGGGCAAGTCATCCGCGGTCGTCGTAGTTTCCTTGATCGCCACGCAGTACGTCGCCATGTCGTCCTCGAGCATGCTCCCTTCCACCAGTGTGCCTTTGGTCAGCACGCACGCCAACTCACGGTGGATGATCTTATCGACCTTCTTCGCTTTCGCGCCACCGACGCTATCTTCGCGCTCGCGCATCTCCTTTCCGAGCGCCGACTCCATTTGGTCGACTCTGGCAATCTTGTAGCCCTTCGCCACGAATTGGTTGGCCCAGTGGTCCAGCGACGACTCGGGTACGCCGACCATGCGCATGTTGACGCGGTCAGTGAGCTTGAGGTCGAACAGCTGGTGGCCGATGGTGGCGTCGTTCTCGTAGAGCTCATAGAACTTTCCCTTCTTGAAGAAGACGACGGTGTTCCAGAACTTCTGCTTGATCTGCCAGTACTGCTTCTCAAAGGCACTGAAGCCAGTCCAGGCGTTTGGCGGGATATACACCGTCCGTGGGTCGTAGTCGGGGTGGTCGGGGGGGTTACGGTCCATGTCGAGGAGGTTAGCCAGCCAAGTATAACGATGCTCCGGCTCAGTTTTGCTGGCCTTTTGTTTCTTAGCTGGCTCGCCTGAAGTTGGCTTTGGCTTGCGGACAATATTCGACGAGCGCGGCTGCAGCGGTTTGGTATCATCAGGGTCGTACTTCCACCTCTGCGCACTCGATCCTTGGCTATCTCCCATCTCCACGTCATCTTCAACGGGAGGGAGGGGAGACGGAGCATAAGATCGCTTCCTCGAAGGCGTCTTCGATGGTGATGGCCTCTTCCGCTTCTTCGATTTCGAAGGCGCAGCATCAGAGTCCTCTGAAGCTATAAAGTCATCCATATCTATTGACTAAATGTCAGCATCTGCCTCTAGTCTGTAGGGCCGTTGTGGGAGCTCACCATCATCGTCACTCTCGACATCAGCCTCGCCAACAAACACATCCTCATCATCGTCATCACTCTCAATAACCTTCTTCCTCGACTTATTCCTTCTGGCAGTCGTGGGCGCCTCGTCGTCCTCTTCATCCTCGTCCGGTTCCGCGTAGCTCAAAGGCTTCTTCGCCCGCCTCGAGGGACTACTCTGTAGAACCCCATTCGTATCTCCCTCCCCTTGCGAACTCGGCGGCTCAATCACATCACTGCTCGCCACTGGTGTTCTGTCCATCTTCTTCACCGCCTTTCCCACCTTCCCCACTGCCTTGGCCGGCGTCCTCGCCGCATCGCCATCGGTCTGCACACCCTCCAGCGCCGCGGGAGGACTAGCCTGTTTCTTCAGCAGCGGCAGCCCCGCCGTCGGGGTCTTGGAGAAGAATCCCAAAATGGATCTCTGGTTCTTGCTTGTTGAGGGCGCGGCAGAACTGCCCTGTTTCCTAGCCGGGGCGGGGCGCGACGGGGTGGTGGTTGATTTTTCGGATTTCGCCATGGTGATAGTCTACTTTGGCTATGTTAAACAATAAAAACAGAATCCCATTACCCTCAGGGTGTAGTATTGGTAGTGAAAAGAGGAAAAGAGGGTAAACTGAGGGTATACAAAGGGGTACAAGGGGTCAAAATTGATGTTGAAGTTGGTATATATATATATCAGGGTTGGTCAGTGGACGATTGGACGAACGCGCACTGGACGCGCCAGCAAGGGGTGGAGTGCGCGTTGTGGTCTGTGCACGGGCGCTTTTTCAATTTAAGGCGGAGTCCGGGCCTTGAAGTGCCGGTTCCGCGGGCGTGGGATAATGGGGTATAAATATCGAATTACCGAAGTACCAATGTACGGGAAAAGAAGCCCCCTTATAAAATCATATTGTAATGTAAAGATCTCGATTTTAACTTTGTTTGAGCTTCAGCTTATGAGTACTCTACTGCCTAAAATATCCTGATCCCTGTGCTCCCTTGATTGCCAAGCTTGCTTTGTTGCACTACAAGGAGCAGCAGCAATAATACATGCAAAAAATGACCCCGTTTCCTCTTAGTCCCCCCATCCACCATCCCATGACACCACATCTCCCAGCCAGGCCCAGTTCCAAACGCACTCTACCATCCGCAAAATAATAACTCCCGCTTCCCGCTACAGACAGATGCAAAAAAGATACCCACAATAACGGAAATGGTTTGTCACCTTTCCATCCCAGAACTTTCGTTTTTCGAAGACAGTAACCTCCCGTCCCAACCCTCAAAGAGCAGTCAAATACTAAAAAAAGTCCCCTTTTTAAGAGAAGAGCGAACAGCCACGAATCACCTCTTCAACTCCCCAACCAGCGTCGGCGCGATCTTCCTCTTCTTCGGGGCAGGTCCACCATCCCCAGCTACCTCCTTCTTACTCTCAACGTCCCTTGCAGCAGCAGCTTCCTTGGCACCCTCATCCTCGCTCACTCCCCCGGCATCCCTCTTCACCCCTCCGGCTACCGCACCACTGACACTACTCGCCGCACTCCTCGGCGTCTGCGGCGGGGTCGCCATATTCACCGCCGGCACCACAAACGAGCCCGCAGTGATCCCTGGCACGCTCCCTGACACCAGCGGAGGGTTGCTAATAACCGTGCCCGTAGGATAACTCGCGTTCGGTGCGCCAAAGCCGGAGGTCGCAAACGGAGACTGCGTCGAGATGATGGAGCTTGTCGAGTTTGTACGCGTCGGCGAGGAGGGGCGGCCTGATACAGCGGCAGAGGCGGCTTCGGATGGAGGCGGGTTAGAGGGCGTGCGGTGGCGAGATAGGCCTGGGAATGGGGAGGGTGGGCAGACGGCGGAGGTGGGTGTTGGGATGGGCGTGTTTTGGGAGGAGAGGGAGGATTGTTGGGTTGAGGCGGTGGGCTTTGTGTTCGATGCGTCGGGGATATATTGTTCGCCGAGCTCGGATGGGGAGAAGGTAAGAGTGGAGCAGAATCCGTCTGAGGAGGTCATGAGCAGGGTTAGGCCGTCGTTGGACCTACGTTCACGGTTAGCGGCCGAGAGATCGGAGTGGGATGGGTCACATACCAAGTTAAATCTGTGAAAGTTGCACAGTGCAGGTTGCTCACAATACACAGGGGTGTCTGCTGTTGTGTATCATACAATAGCACTGAGTCTTGTGTTGCAACAGCATAAACCATGCGATACGGCAGCGAAAACGCCATAGGCGGGCCGGGCGAAATCGCATCAGTCGCCAGCTCTAGCTTCTTCGGCGTCGACGTCGGGCCTGAATCGCTTGGGTGAAGGAACGGCGACTTTTGGACCTTAGTCGGCGCATCAGGTGCAGAACCAGGGAGGACTGGCTCAGGTAAGGCGGGTATGGATTCTTCGGTTGATGATGTATCGATTGTGATGTTTTTCGTCGTGACGGGTCCCTCTCTTATAGTGTAGAATATAGGCGAACACTTGACAGCTACAGAGGGTTTCTTGTGCCCCGGCAGATGTGCAATTGGGGGTTTATTTATCCCGCCTCTCGTATAGATATAAACGGTGTTGATTATCTCGTACGCCGCCCTGTGGCTTTCGTTCTCGCCCGGATGGGGAATTGAGTATTGCCCAGCCGGGGTAAGCAAGAGACTTCCATCTTGAGTGAATGTCAGCCGGCGAAAGAACGAGGTAAGGGTTTCGTTGGCGTATATATTCGCATTCTTGACTCCTAATCCATGTCCTGGCTTCGGCGACGCCTCCATGGGCATAACGGCTGGAAGGGGCATTGAAGGAGCTGGCGACGCCGATCTCCGCATCGAGGTCGTGGAACCAAATGAGGACCTCCTACTATGGCTGATCGTGCTCGGTGGGTTCATAGGTAGCCCGTGGGCAGTTGGCGTGCTCGGCTCTGATGGTTTCGGCGATTCGGCACCGAGATATGATGATTCGTTGGAGATCTGAGAGCGTATTCCGATATCTGCCGGGGCAGGCGAGCCCCCTCTTCGCCCAGGCAGGTCAATTTTTGCATGACTAGCAATCCTGTGAGGCCCTTGCTCCAAGGTGAAATGCCCATCCTTGGTTCGCAGGCTGTATATATGCACCGATCTGTCCGAGGACTGTGTCGCGACATATTCGTTCAGAGGGTCCCACGCCACGCCCTGGACGTAGTGGCTATGTTCAGCGATCTGTCGAACTAATTGGCCTGGTACTTGTCAGCTGTGTACGATCGACAATGTCACTGGGTTACCTACCTGTTTGGGCATTGTATATTCTCGCGATGTTGTCCATGCTCCCAATGATAAAGTAGACGCCATCTGGTGACCATGCCAGATCGTATATTTCTGAGCCAGACGACCGGCACATATGCTTCACGCGCCATGTCTCCTTGTCCTCCAACGCGTCGTCGCCAAACGCGGCTTGGGGGTGATGTGATTCTGCGGGGATCCAGAGGAGGACATTTCCATCGTCGCCAGCAGAGGCTAGAAGTTCTCCTGCGCCTTGTTAGGATAGTGTCGGGGTGATATTAAGCTCGTATCCGTACCTTTAGGGGCAAAGCGGACGACATTGACCGCCTGGGAGTGCTTGCTAAGCGTGGACAGATACTCCACGCTCCGATCCTCGCCATCCGCATCAACCCTCCAGAGCTAGCGAACAGTCAGCACGGCATGTCCACGCATGAGAAGAGTCTACATACCCTCACGTTGTTGTCTCCACCAGCCGTCGCGAGTCTCTTGCCATTGGGCTCGAAGTGGGCAGAGTAGATGGGGGCGCTGGCGTCGTGCCAGTTGACGATGAGAGGTGCGCTCTTCATGGTGTGGACAGGGCCTCAGCGGCGGTGCATTGGGTATCCTGGGCGGACCAGCTGCAGCGACCGTGTGCAGTGCTGCTCTCCTGCTCGTGGGGGTTGGTATGTCCCGGGCTTGAGCGTGAGGTGGTGAATAAATCTGGTCGGCGAGGCTGACGTCGTGCCTACGGCTGGCTAGTCTTCCCTGAGGGAACTGAGTATTCTAGACGTCTTTCGTGAGGTACGATATCCGGTACGCTGTATGATTGTCGATCAGGAATAGGGGCCGGTCCTTGGTATGTGTGAGATTGGAAGAAGCAGCAGCTGTTATATGCGGAGGTGTTCCTGCTGTGGATGGTCGCGGTTGGTAATTGAACGCGGTTTGATACAGGTGCTATAAGTGCTATAAGTGCTATACTACGGTGGGCTATATGTCCCGTCTCACAGGCTCTCAGATACAATACGGCGGACAATCGGGATATGCGGCCGCTTCATGCCGACTCAAGCTGGAAGCTGTAAACACAGTTCCCCGCATCCAATCAGAAACGATGTATAGTGCTCGTTTGTGAGATATGCTGGATATCAGCTTGACAGCCATCAACGGCGAAACAATGCCAACACAACTCTCCACCAACGCGAATCCACCACCCAATCACGGCGTAATCAATCTAGGTAAGGGGAATTCAAGTCTCACTACGCTATGCTCACCGTAATTATATTTACTATGCTCTTTCCCCCGCCCCTTTTTCTACTCCAAAGTCGTTGCTAGGTAACCATCTCGTTTCTCAAAATCATCACGTGATGAACACGTCACATGACACTACTATAAGATGATTGCATTTTTATCTAGTCACATGCTATTTATAATCACGTGGTTTGATTCAAAGTCACGAGATGACGTTTATGCTTTCAAGTGTACGTCAAGACATTGAGTCTTCAATCCTTTGCAGTGGAAAGTAATATGCCATACTATAGTATATATGAAGTCGGCATAAGTACAGTTTGACGCGGTATAACGCGGTATAACGCGGTCTAACACGGTATAACGTCGGAGTCATCATGGTAGAGGAGCCAGCCACTTTCCGCCTCATGCCTCTCCATCACGCCGCCTTACTCATGCCATGCAGCACAAATACAGAGCAACAACGGCGAGCCGTATCCTGCACCGCCATACCATCTTGGACTCACCATCCTCTCAGTCTCTCCACATCTTGATCTCCTCACTCCTGCGGTAAGTTATGCTCCTTCCCCCATCCTCATCCTCTGTTCTACGAATCCCGTGACCGCTAACGGATCTGTCTCTTCTCACCCCCCCGG
>JPJV01001761.1:0-13800 GCA_000750745.1 Pseudogymnoascus sp. VKM F-4281 (FW-2241)
AGGCTGTGGGTGGGACGGACCGGGTGGAGGGCGACGAGGCTACGTTTCTGGATTCTTTAGCCTTGTGGCAGCGGCGATCTGGGTTGGGGGTGTGAATTGATATATCTAATTGATTTCGCATTTTGGGAATTTGGTTTGGTGTAAGACTGGGTTGCAGTCTCTTTGGCTTGCGTGTTGGGGGTGTCATTTTTGTCAGTATGGAGGGATATAAAAGGTACGGTTTCCTGGGGTACGTTCTCCTCAAACAAACCATTCCACATCTTCGTTCGCAGGTCCTGGTCGCCGTTTCATTCTAGAGCAGCCGCGACGTGCGGAGCTATGTAAGTTTTACAGTCTGCCTATTACTTGAGAAGTTGATGAGGGGAGACTATCGGTGAGAAGTCGGTATCGGTGAGAAGACGCTATCGGTGAGAAGGCGCTACCGGTGACAAGAGCGGTACATATATAGTAAACTATGCGAAATCAGTCTCCCTAAGAAGGTCATTCGTTGACCTATATGCGTGGTGGCCATGGCTTCCCTGTGGCTTTCATGTATCTCTTGTGCATTGCCCATGATGCCGCCATGCTCATCTTTTGTTTGTGGGTGTTCGCGGAATGTTTCCCAGGCAGCTGTCCACTCCGGCCAGTCGTCCGAGGCATGTTCATCGTCCTCCTTGCATGCTGCATAGTCGGGTTGTCAGTGGCCGCCCAGCCGGGGAAATCACTAAGCAACAGTGTACCCGGTTGCCGTACGCCTCACTCTCACAGCCTACCAGACTGTCAGGCTCGGGTTCTTGCAAGCTGTAAAGGTTGCTTGAGTCAGGGCCGCCGTTGTCGCCGCGAACAAAAGTAGTCTATAAAGTGTCCGGCATTGTGGTGTTACAACTATATTCTTTCTATCCCGCTGGTTTTCGAGTCTGTTTGCTCGCATTCTGAGCACCATGGGTTCGTTGTTGGACCTTCAGGGAAAGAAGAGTATCGACGGACAGGATGTTGAAAGTGGTCAACATGTCGTGCCTCGAGAAGTGGTGAGTTTCCCGTGTCGTCTTGCACATCAGATCTTTAATATGTGCAGGACCAACCTCTAGAGGCTACGCCAATCAAGATACACGAGTATGTCTCTATGGACTCTAAGGGCGAGACTATATCCGGCGGAGCAACAGGGCTTGTGCAACGCTTGCCTTCCGGCGACGTAATAAAAAGACCATGGCCTGGCCCCAGAGCGAAGAATTGTCAAAGAGATATGACGACGGAGGCTAATATATACAAACGGTTGGGCTCTCATCCGCGCCTAGTGAAGATGATTGATTGGACTCCTGACGACTGGTCCCTTACGATGGAATACATGCCCAACGGCTGCCTCAAGGATTACTTGCGTGCACACGACGAGATATCTACGATTCAACGTCTCCACTGGATCCAGGAGGCTGCTGAAGGACTACAGCTTTTACATTCTGCGAACATTATGCACTGTGACGTGGAACCAAAAAACTTCTTGTTGGATGCGGGCCTGGGCCTCAGAATTGCCGACTTTAGTGGCTCTTCGCTCGATGGATCACAAGCTTCGGCGTCTGCTAGGACTAGGTTTGAACCACCAAACTTTAATTGGAGTTGCGCACCCACTGTGAAGGATGATTTGTTTAGCTTTGGTTCTACAATTTATACTATAATCACTGGCCGATACCCGTTTCAAGAGGTGCCAAGCGACGAGGTCGAAGAACGTTATAAGGCTCAAGAGTTTCCTGATGTGACAGGAATAATGTGTGGAGAAATAATCAGCCGGTGCTGGCACTGCAAAGTTGATTCTGCTCAAGAGATATATGATTTTATTCAAGCGAAAATAGAGCTACACTGTAAGTCCTACTATTCAGAGATATCGCCAATACTGACGACTGCTTGCCCAAGTCGAAAAGTAGATATCCAACGATATGCACAACCCTAAGTCGCGCTTGCATTGAGAGTAGATTTGACTTTCCTTCTCAGAGACACGAGATGATAAGCAGGAATAAATAATATATTACTTCGGCTTCTCCTTACAGTTATCTTATTTTTATACTCCATATACTCCACGTACACGACGAACACACAAAACCCAAACGTCTTCGCCAATCATTTCAATGGGGTACCTCTGCATCACGTGAAAACCCACTATGCCAAGCTAGCGCCCGCCAACACCCCCACATCCCAGCCTCGCGTGTCAGCCTCCCCCGTTTCCCAGCGAACCGAGAACTCGCCCTGCCACATCATTATGGCAACCAACGCCGTACAAAAGGTTGCTTGGGGGACCGCAGATGGGTAAAACTGCACTGCACACTGCACACTGCACATCCCCATCTATCCGCACCTTTTCAGACCCTGATAAAGCTGTCATAGAATCTATCCAAATTCATTCTTGTCTTACGAATTGAACTCCGACGCTTTGATATTGTTATTACATTACTGTTGCTATCATTACCTACTACTACTCATTGTACTAAGTGAGAGTATCAGTTACACTCAGTGTACTGTGAATACCAACCAGTACGTCCCGAAGCTCACCACCTCATCCCAACTCCATCCTTCAAAGACCGACTCACTAACATACCTTCCTGCAGCTATCAATCCAGAGTCCACCCCACACAAACACACTCCCCAACCGCAACCATGCAACAAAACGTCACCATCGCCGTGATCATCATCATCCTCTTCATCATCATCACCGCCCTCGCCTACGGCATTCACCGCCTCATCCACGCAGCCGGCAACAACGGCTCGAGTTCAAGTGGCAGTGACTCGCTCGTCGACGACGACTGATCCACTCGCCCCAGCTACAAGAACGATGAACGATGAACGATAGAATGACACATCGGCACCCGCCCTCTTGGCCTCACAAAACCAGAGGGCTCCGACACGGGCGCTGACAGATTGAACTGCCAATGTGTGCAGATGGGAAATGGTATACAAACAACGGGATGGATATCGGGACGGCATTGAGTGAAGCGTTTTGTTTTATTATATAGCGAGCATATCGGCGGGCGTTTCTGGGAATAATGAGCGGATTTTGTGGGGTCGGTGACCCGCTGCGTGGCCTGGCTATATGGCGAATATGTTATGATTAGATAGATACGAGGTATATACCATGATCTTTATGGGATCTGAGGACTGGATGGGGTGGGAGGTAGATATCGGGATCTGGGAAATAAGAAAATACGAACATCTTACACTCCATTATTGCTGTCTTTTGTTCGTTTGATGAGTGTGAATGTCTAAAATAATAGAGTACGGGGCAGGATTGCGTAATATAACATGCATGCCATTTGAGAATTCATTATACAGTACTTGGGTATCTATCCTTACAAACTCCTCGCCGCGCTCAGTTATATATCCCTCTTCCAGCTTCAGCACGCCCTTCGAAAAATGCTCGCCAAACACGCCAATTATAAAACCCGCTTCACTGCTTCGCCTTCGTAACCTTCTTCCCCTTCCCCTCAAACAAGCTCTTCACCTTCCGCAGCCTAGCCCACCGCTCCTTATCCTTCTCATCCCTCAACTTCTCATACTCCCCCTCATCGCCCGCACCCTTCTCGGTCTCCACATGCGTCTCCTCCCCGCCACCCGCAGCCCCCTTCACCGCCTCATCCTGCTTCCTCACCCTATCCTCCCTCCCAATCGCCTCCCCCAAAATGGCCCAAATCGCCTTCCCCCCCGCCACACCACCATTCTGACTCCCCGCATTCACCCACGGGCAATACTCCTTATGACACTCAAGAGGATTAAGCGACGCCATAGCAGCTGCGCGCTCTACACCCGGACTCCCATCCGCGCCGTTGCTTGTCTTAGGGCGGTACAGCCACAGTCCCACAGTTCGGAAACAGACGCGGCAATCCGCCGATCCGAGTTTCGGTACGTGCGCCGGACGCGCAGTGAACCCGAAGAGGGCGAGTAGGAGAGCGACGCGGTTTAGGGGTGCGTCTGGTGATTTGCTTGCCGGGAAAGGGGCGGGGAGTTGTGCGATGATGGCGTCGAGGTCGTAGGTGGGTGGGAGGTGGAAGACGGATTCGGCGGGGAGGAGAGCGGACATTGGGAGGAGGGAGTCGTAGCGTGCTTTTAGGGCTTCGAAGGTGGCGGTGATGGGGTAGATGGGCTGTCTGAAGATGGAGTCGTCGCAGCCGCGTTTGCGCCAGGGGCAGAGGACGTCGTGAGAGGTTATCATGAGGTCGGCGTATTTGTCTACTAGTGCTTGTTCTGTACGGAGTTAGCTTCTGTCATGTTCTTGCATGCATGAAGAACAATGCATACCGATGTCACTCTCCATCCCAGCAAACTTGATGACCTTTCCATTCTCATCCTCCTGTTTGTTCAGCTTGACCATGATCTCGACATTGCAGGTGACACAGCGCACGCGCTCGAGGCGCTGACACGCCCAGCCGCGTTTCGCCCACGCAACCTCGTTAACCTTTGGCGGCTTCGGCATCCAGTCCGTCAAGTTGCGGAAGGTGGCTAGACGCTCGAGAAAGTCCTCGCGGTCGCCGGGAAGGAAGGTTGGTTTCGTGACAGGTTCATCGGTTCCGCGCGACTTTGCGGAGTTGGCGGCCGCGAACTTCAGCTCGGTCTTGGACATCCTCGCGACGGCTGCGGTGCGAGATGAGGTGGAGAGGTTGGGTGAGGAGGAGGAGGAGCGGGGGAAGGCGTCGTAGGATGTTCGGGCCTGTTTGGTGCGGGTGAGATCGTCGGAGGAGGAGCTGCCGATGCTGTTTAGCAGTGCATTGAACTTGCGCTTGGTGTTGTTCATGTCTGCAGACGAATTGTTCGAGCTGGCGAATGAGTTGGAATCGTCGAGCCAAAAGGACGCGGTTTCTTCGAGCCAGATGGAGTCGGATTCATCAACCCAAAACGGGACTTGTTCGATTTGGGTGATCAATTGCTGGAGCTCTTCCTGGAGAGACCAGCCTTTGCTGGGGTCAAAGGTCATTGTTGTCGGAGGTTCGGAGCAAATTTATCCGCTGTCCAAGGTATTGGTTGACCTTCAGAAAAAGGAACGCCGATGTCGTTGGTGATGTAGTTTGTTTTGATGTGACGTGGAAAGCATTCCTTTTTGTGTAATTGTACACGTTTACGTTGCTAGAAGAATTTATGCTACCCTCGAGTACAAACCGTACCGCTTATAGATTTCTACCAAGGTCACTTATTATTTTTTCCCTCTTTGTCGTGACGCTGGCCTTCATAGCTAGATTTGTGCCCCGCATCTCCCTCCTCTCACTTCACCTTGCCCCACTTCCACGCCTTCTATCAACAACAACGAAGATGACATACACATATGAGAAGGAGCGCCTAGTCGCCGAGCTTGCTGTTACAAGAGCTGCAATTCTCACCAAGAAAGTCTTTCACGAGAAGGCGAAGGGAACCCTCAACAAGGACGACAAATCCCCAGTCACCATTGGCGACTTCGGCGCCCAAGCTCTTATTATTCAGGCAATCAAGTATGCCTTCCCAGAAGACCAAGTTGTAGGAGAGGAAGAGGCGAGCTCATTGAGGGAGGATGTCAAGCTACGGGACCAGATTTGGGAGCTTGTCAACAGCACCCGGTTAGACGACAGCGAAGCCGAGAAGCTGATCGGTGGACCGATCCCAACTGTCGATGCTATGCTGGACGCCATTGATGCGGGCAACAGTGCCGGAGGTGATAAGGGAAGGATATGGGCCTTGGATCCCATCGACGGAACAAAGGGCTTCCTTCGGGGAGGACAATACGCCGTCTGCCTCGGGCTCATGGTTGATGGAGATGTTAAAGTGGGAGTTCTGGGTTGCCCCAACCTGCCTATCGACGACTCAGCACCTTTGACACAAGATGCCGGAAAAGACCAGACAGACTCGGAGGGCAAGGGTGTCCTTTTCGCAGGTGTCCTGGGCCACGGTGCGACCAGCCGACCCCTCACTACCGGTGCGTTGGCAAAGAGCCAGCCAATCCGCATGAGCGAGAAGAAGGATATCACCGATGCCACTTTCTGCGAGAGTGTTGAGGCTGGCCACTCGTCGCATGACGACCAGTCTCAGATCGCACAGAAGCTGCAGATTAGCAAGCCAAGCGTGCGAATGGATTCGCAGGCAAAGTATGCCTCGATCGCTCGTGGTGCGGGGGATATTTACCTCAGACTTCCAACCAGCGCAACGTACCAGGAGAAGATCTGGGATCACGCTGCTGGAGACCTGATTGTTAGGGAGGCAGGAGGACAGGTTACGGATTCACTGGGCAGACGTCTGGATTTCAGCAAGGGTAGAACCTTGGCTGAGAATAAGGGTGTCGTTGCCGCACCACAGGCTCTACATGCACGAGTCCTTGAGGTTGTCAAAGAAGTCCTGGGCAAGAAAGGAAACCTATAGTAGATATGAACAGCTGTAGATTCTACATATCGTATAACTATCCGCTTGAGACTCCACAATTCTATGACAATATAAGAACAATATAATACATGGACGAATCGTCTATTTGATCTTCTTCGCCTTCAGCTTGATCGTCTCGCCATTGACGAAGATTCCCTTCCCCTTATATGGCTCAGGCTTCCTCCATTCACGAATTTCCGCAGCGAACTGGAGAACAACCTCCTTCTCTGGGCCCTCCAGCAATATTCTCGTTGGCTGCGGTGTGCTAGCCGTCATGCCCTTCGGCACTGGCAACTCGATTGGATGTGAGTACCCGACTTTGAGGACGACAAACTTCTGTCCTTCGTATTCTGGCTGGACCGTGGTGGCAGACTCTTCGACTGAGGCTCTGTAACCAACACCAACCAGGCGCAGAATAGCGTTGTGTCCTTCTGAGACTCCAAGGATGTGATTTTGAAGGTAAGCTCTTGTGGTGCCTGGAAATCTATGTCAGCGCTGCGCCTTGGACCAGATTAGATTATACCGTACCCCACATCTCCCTCTGCTTGCGAACCTCCCTGTCCTCAACAGTGACAAACGCCTTCTTCGTAACTGTGTCATGCTCGATGTGGACGAACGGCGGGATAGTCATTGACAGCGAGCCCAGCGGGCCTTCGACCTTGACAGTCGGCCTTAGCTGCTCCGGCGATGGGCGCGCATTCTTCGGCGCAGTAGGGTAAGTGATAGAGAAGTTGACCTCGGGTGGAATCGATAGGGGTGCTCTGCCGATTTGCGACTGTGTCGAGGTTGTCGCAGAGAAGGCTCTGGCCGAAGATTGGAAGGCCGGAACGAGGAAGGCGGGGATGGAGATGGATGGACTAGAGCTGATCGCCCTTAAGGCTGCCCCTCGACTTGTTGAGAGCATGGCGGCAACTGTGTTGTGGAGACAATTGCTGCTCTTGCCGTGGTCGAGATATTCCAATGGAGATGCTCCTCAGAAGTTCTATGGATGCGCGCTAGTGTCAAAAATGTACACGTGACTTCGCGATTCCCAACCCAAGGTCGTCGCGTCTCCCCCATGAGACGAAATCTTCCTATGGGGAAAGTAAACCTCGTAATATTCGTCCCAACCCTTGAAACTACGGGATACTGACTCCAATAGAGTTGATATCGGATCAGTCACCGGGGAATACCAGGTTTGTTAGCGTGGGTCTCGTTTTCAACTTCCTATCCTTCTCAGCTCAGCTTGTGTTTCCGCGTCTCAATTGAGAAGCCCTTGGGACTGCTCTCAAAGGTTTCATATCTTCCCAGAACGATTCCGAAGTTTGTATGGAGATTCTATTAAACTTTTCTACCGGTCCCCTCTTTTTACTACCTCAACACTCATAAGTATCTCTCTTCCGTCACGTCTATCACATTTAATCTCGCCGATCTCGTGCAACACATGTTACACACGAGACATCATCTTCGTGGCCTCGATTAATTACAAGGCTCTCTTTCTGCATTTCTTCAGTCTATCACTCGGCTTTTGATATTACTGAAGCTGATCCGCCTGACCCTTTTGCCATCTGCCGGTATGTCTTGTGGTAACCCTCAGGCGAGAACCACCACAACCGAAGCTAACCTTCACGACCACAGCAAAATGAAGCCATCCATAATTCTGCTTTGGGTTCTACTACTGGGTGAAGGTTGTACAGCATCAATCTGGCGAAGATACAATGATGAGGATGACATCAACCAGAAACCGGACATTGCTGGTCAGGCTCTCTCTCCAGCATTGCGGCGAACAAAGATCTAACGACTGCCATAGGTGATGAGGATATTGACTTCGACCTCACATTACCAAGACGGCAACAACCTCCTGACTCGGCAATCATAACCAAGGCATTAAAAGCCATTGAGGACTTGAATCGGAAACAATTCTGCCATCGCTTCGCGGCGAGCATGCTGCTGGATAACTGCCGAACTCCGCAAAGTCCCATCGACTCCTCCATCACGAACAAAGCCGACGAAGAGAAACGTCGTGAAGACTACTTGAAGGTCTTTGCCGTCAGACTTACAGTATGTGACATTGAATCTCTTCAGCGACCGGTACCCCAGCAATGTTCGCCATACACACAATCTACTCTTATGGGCGTAAAGAACAGCCGTGGCAGTCGGTCCATTATTATCAACCATTCTGAAATGAGTGGTTGTCTAAAGGCAATTGGCTCTGACCAATCAGCGGTTGTATCATGGAAGTTCAACCAGCAGTCGGCAGCAGTCGTGTGTCAGGTGGCACGTATGGATATCGAAAAGGGTAAATATACGAAGTCTCTGTACTCAAGCCTGCGTCTAACGTATCACAGATGAAACAATTGCACTATTCTCCACTCTTACTCGGTTGATGGCAGACGTCGTAGATGAAGTTCAGAAACTCTCCGAAATTAATCGCGACATCCAACAAGAGGCAGAAGACGCGAGGTCTTCCGTTCAAACCATAAAAACATCAGTTGATAAGCTCAAAGCTGGTCTCTCTGATATCTGGAACGGGGTTTCTACCGAAGCAACAAAAGCAAGCAATAATGTGAAAGACATATTTACAGGCATGTCAACATACGCTACGGATGTTGAACAATTGCTCAATAGACTCCGGAAGAGCTCACTTGAAAGCCATGCCGAGCAGGCTGCTTTGCAACAACGCGCACTTGACATCACAATGGACATTGCCACCGAGGCTCAGGCAGCAAATAAGGATATGGAGGCGCTCAAGGCCATGGTGGTCGCTCTCTACAGCAACATGGCTACTGTTGGTAATGGTCTGGTGGCCATTCAAGACCGCCAAAATAAAGTGGACAAGCAATCCGCACAAGTCCTCTCAGCCATGATGAATATGACTGAGCAGCTGCAAGTGGCGGCGAAGATGGGGGATGAGCACGAAGTATTATTAGTGAGAGCAATCACTACGGCTTCGAATCTGGCGGACATAGTCGATAAGAGTACGACTATGGCGTCTACTTGGCAGACTCGGATGCTTGGGTCAAGGGGCCCGTTTGGCATTGACTGGACAGTATTAATTGGGACACCACCTACGGTTCTTGTTCTGGGCTCATATGGTCTTCAGCCGTCTATCTCTCGGAATGCAGCCCTTCTGTTTTCAGGTTGGTTTCGTCTCCAGTTATATTCCACAAGGCATTGTCAGTTAACAGTTTCTCCGCAGGGGTTGTCTTAGCCAAGCTACTTACAATGAGTTATGATGACCATAGGGATTGGCCGAGGCCGTCTGACAGGGATGGCGCACCGCAGACACCATCACCAACTCATTCATTCAGTGGAATCCACACCACTCCTATCGAACTGGTCCGGAAGGCTGCCATATGAAATCACAAATCCTAACTATGAGGACTGCAAGACCATGCAGATCCGACCGAGTGTCGACAACATCAAACATTTTTATCTCAATCAGCACCCTTTTGGCTACGCTCCTTACTTCACGAAGTACTGATATTATTTCGAAATTTCTCTGCATATGCATTTCCCGGAAGGACGCGGCTTCTTTTCATTATACCCCCCTTTATTTTGCTACATTATTTTTCTCTTTTTTGCCACCGCAAACATTCATGGGGATTCTCTCGATTCTACACTACATTACATTACCTTTTTGACATTGAGCCTACGAGCTACGATCACACGAATTACACATTTCATATACACACTCATTACACTTGCTTTAAAGTTTTGCGGGGAAGATATGGTTTTAAAAGGCAATTGGCTAGTACTGGCAGGGACAGGAACAGATGGACTGGTGCTTATGGAAGGAATGGGGAGGGAGTTAGCTGGTTGATTCAAAAGGCGGTAATGGGTTGGGCACTACTTTGACAAATATAATACACTTATTGCAGGGTTGATCCGGCAGCTTCACTATTTCACCTTATGAGCCATTTTATCAATCCAGTCTCTGCGTGCCTGGTCCATTCTGATCATAACACTTCTTTCATCACAACATCACAGATAACTAGGCCACTTTACATACCCTCCTCACATACATTCCCGGCCCCTCAGTAATTACACATACACACATGCATCCACTCTCGACCGGCCCTTCCACAACTTCCTTTAAAAAGGAACAACCAAATTTCCAAACCCAACAAAAAAACCCGCATCTAACGCGCGCAAAAATAACAAACATGCGCCAGGTAGACGTGCCGCCACAGGCGGGCAGGGCGGCGATCGGGTATCGAGATTATTCCAATGAACAAAGAGTTGAGTTGAGGGTGGGACCAAAAAAAAATACAGAAATATAAAGGAAAAACGAGTACAGATTGCGAGCGATGACGACGTTTACACAACGACCTCATCAGGGATCGTCGAAATCTCGCTGATAGATTTGAGCATCCTATTTCCCACGTGTTAGTTCCTTCTCTCATTCTTACTTTCATAACGCCACTGAAAATAACGAACCTCAGATTCTCATCCTTAAGCTCATCATTCATCTCATCAAGCTGCAACACCTTGACCTTCGCCGCTGCCAACTATAATATCTTGTCAGTAATTTGCACCATATGGAGTCAGGCAAGGCCACCCACCGAAGCGAGCGCGGCTGACGAGTTATCTGGCTCACCTTCCGCGGCCGGCGCCTTAGCCTCTTCGAGGTCCTCGGCGAACTTGCTGGCCAGGATTCCAGACTTAGGTTTATCTGCTGCAGGTGCTGCTGCTGCCGTGGCCTAGTTTTTGAGTTAGCTTCCAATCAATGGCAGGGAGTTGGAGAGGACATACCTTAGCCTCAGCAATCTCAGCATCCTTAACCTTCAACTGCGCCTCCAGTTCCGCAACATGCGACGACACTTCAGTGGCCTTCTTTGTAGCAGCCTCGGCCTTGGTATTCGCCTCCTCAACGAGCTGCGTGAGCGAGTCATGCATATCCTTGTAATCCGACTCGCTCGTCTTCTCCTTGCCCTCCACGGTAGCCTTGTGCTCAGCGAAGTCGGCCTGGGACTTCTCGAGTGCTTCCTTGGCGGCGAGGTGCTCCTTGGTCGCCTGGGCGGACTCCTTCTGCGCAGTAGACAGCGCATTGTCGTGCTGCTCCTTGAGGGAAGCGAGCTCGGCCTTCAGGGCGTCGGTCTCGGTTGTGTCAGGTGCCTTGTTGGCAAGAGCTTCGTGTTTCTCCTTGAGCGAGGCGAGCTCAGCCTTGAGGGCATCGACCTCAGTGGTGTCGGGTGCCTTGTTAACAAGAGCGTCATGCTCCTTCGTAAGAGCTGCGAGCTCGGCGCGGAGAGCATCGGCTTCGGTGGTATCAGGCGCCTTGTTGGCCAAAGCCTCGTGCTGCTCCTTGAGGGAACCATGCTCTTTGCGGAGAGCATCGAGCTCGGTGGTATCTGGCTCCTTGGCAAGGAGCGTGGTGTGCTCCTCCTTCAGGGTCGCGAGTTCAGCGCGGAGAGCATCGGCCTCAGAAGTATCCGGTGCCTTGTTGACAAGTGCGACGTGCTCGTCCTTGAGAGAATCATGCTCCTTACGGAGGGCATCGAGCTCGGTGGTATCAGGCTTCTTGTTCATGGCAGCGTCAAGATCAGCCTGTGCAGCAGACTTGGCAGATTTCTCCTCTGCCAGTGCGACCTTCAGCTCGTCGATCTCGGCTTCGCTCTTCGCGGCTTTCGCGGAAACCTTCTCAGTCTCGGCCTTCAGCGCAGCCTCAGCTTCCTTGTATTTCTCAATCTCAGCTGCAAGGCTCGACTGGGTAGTTGCATGCTCGTCCTTCAGCGACAGAAGGGCGGCGCTGTGGGTGGAGTGGATGTTCTCAATCTCAGCAGCGTGAGTAGAGTCACCAGAAACGGCGCGCTCAGTCACCTCGCCCAATTCCTTGGAGTGGGAAGTCTTCAGGTCAGCAACAGCAGCTTCGTGCGCAACCTCGGCAGCCTTGAGCGCATCAACGGCACTGCTATGGTCGGTTTTCAGCTTCTCCAACTCCGAAGTGTGAGCCTCGACCGCGGCGTCGTGAGACTTGACGAGCTCCTCGTGCTGTACGTTGAGTTCGTCGTACTTGTCCTTGAATCCTGATTGGCTCTCCAGTGCGTCGATCTCCTTCTGGTAGTCCTTAGAGATCGACTCCAGCTCCTTGATGTGCTTCTCGTTGATCGACGAGATCTCCTTGGTCTTCTCCTCGAGTGTCTTCGTCAAGGAAGCAAGCTCCTTCTTATGCGCTTCGTCGCTGCTCTTGCTAGCTTCATCAACGGTATCCATCATCTTCTGGAGTGACAGGACCTCCGCTTGAATGCTAGCAACCTCATCATTGGCCTTGGTCAACGCAGCTTCGCTTGCGACAATCTTGGCCTGCGCAGCTTCGAATTTCTCGGATAGCTCAGCAACATCCTTCTCTGCGGTGGCAAGCTTCTCCTTCAGCGCGGTCAGTTCAGCAGATGCGGTTGCCTTGTCGTCGTCGTGTGCGGATTTGGCGGAGGTCAGCTCGGCGCTAATGCTAGCATGGGATGCAACAGCAGCGTGGAGCTCTTTCTGTAGGCTTGCTTGTGCCTCCTCGTGCTTGTCGGTGAGAGCTTTGAGTTCCTCGGAATGCGACGTGCTAGCATCAGTAGTTCCCTTGTCCAAAGCTTCCTTGTGAGAAAGTTTCAATGCCGAGATAGTAGCCTCGTGCTCATCGGTGAGCGACTTGAGTGCAGTCTTGAGCTCCTCCAATGCCGACGCATGTTCCGCGTTCTGGGTAGCAATACTACCCTCGACATCCTTAGACTTGGCCTCGTGCTCAGACTTCAACGATTCTAAAGTCTCGTTCAATGCCTTGGCCTCTCCTTGGGCCTTCTCGGCTTCAGCCTTTGCCGCCTCGATATCCGCTTCCTTAGCAGCGATAGTGCTGGCATGCGAGTCTTTGGCAGTCTGGAGTTCGGCCTCGAGCGCAGCTAATGCAGCTGTGTGCTCGCTGTGCTTCTTCTCAAGGGTCTCGGCCGACTCGGCAGCGGTTGCGCTGGAAGCCTCGAGCTTGGCATTGTACGAGGTTTCAAGCTCAACGAGTTGCGCCTCGAGAGTCTGAACATCAGACTTGTGGGAGTCGCGGGTCTTCTCGACCAGCTCGGCATGATCCTTGCGAATGCCCTCTTCGGCAGCGGAGACGCGAGCGGCCTCTTCCTCGATCTGCTTGCTCAAGCCGAGCAGCTTCTCTTGCGAAGCAGCAACCTCGGCCTTGAGCTCCTCGACCTTGGCTTCGCTCTCCTGCAACTTAACCTTCAAGTCCTCAGACTCCTTGGCTGCGGCAGCAGAAGCGGCGGTTCGGCTTGTTGAGCCTGTAATAGACCCAGCGATGTTCGAGATTCTCCTCCCTGCTGTCGTAGTAGTAGTAGCAGCTGGCTTGGCTGCCGCAGAAGCCAAGCGGCCAGTCACAGAGCCATTGGAAGCTGCGCTCTTTGGCGTTGTCGAAGTAACGGGCCTCGTAGATGGCTTTGGTGGGGTCGAAGTGGTAGATACAGCAGGTTTGCGAGCCGCAGCAGCGCTGGCGGG
>JPJV01001762.1:0-12610 GCA_000750745.1 Pseudogymnoascus sp. VKM F-4281 (FW-2241)
CGAGCCGCAGCAGCGCTGGCGGGAGTAGTCTTGGTTGACGAGCTGCTCGATGGAAGTATGGATGCTCGTCTCGAGGTCAACGGCTTTTTTTCCTCAACCGACGAGGCGGACCTGTGCGAAGCAGCACTCGACGAGGTCGGTCCTGTCGCGCTGGTCGCAGGCTTCCTGGTGATAGATCCGGCTACCGGTCGTGTAGGTGGCTTGCTCAGTCCGCCAGTCGTAGTGCGCGAGACGGACGATGTTGGAGTCGTTTTCGCAGTCGATGTCGTGGCTGACTTCGTGCTGGACGCCGCTGAAGATCCTAGGCGCTTCGCCGGGACAGCAGCGCGCTTTGGCACGACTCCGTCCTTCTTGACCGCAACCTTTCTCGGGCTTGGGGTCTCCTTCTCGGTCTCCGTCTCGACCTCTGAAACCAGCCCCGTCGTCTCCTCGCCGGCGGTCTCGGTTCCAGACACTGCCTCCGGCGCGACCTCCTCCTGCGCCACTACTTCCTTAGGTTCGGTATCGGACATCTTCCTCAATTTCAATCGGATCTCTCGTGGAGAGAAACCGCACAGATAATTCCTAGCTGCCATTGGGACGAGCTGTC
The DNA here is from genome assembly GCA_000750745.1 of Pseudogymnoascus sp. VKM F-4281 (FW-2241). Taxonomy (NCBI): domain Eukaryota; kingdom Fungi; phylum Ascomycota; class Leotiomycetes; order Thelebolales; family Thelebolaceae; genus Pseudogymnoascus; species Pseudogymnoascus sp. VKM F-4281 (FW-2241). The sequence continues at coordinate 590 of JPJV01001762.1, forward strand.
AGCGAACGAATTATATAATAGGTGAAAAAGGAGAGGATCTGTTGGACATCGACGGCAGGACAAGCTTCCTGCGCCTGTCTGATATACCAGGGACGCACGGCGCCACGTCAACGCCCGTTGGACGATGCGAGGCCGAGCCAACGCAGGAGTGCCCGTAGCCCAAAGTGCCGCTGCACCTGATGGGCAGAGATCTCCATGAGAAGAGGGGAAACTTACTACGTGTTCGGGGCTGTTGGTGCCTCACCGCTGTATGCGCAGGGAGGAAAAAGAAAGAGCGATGCGGGTGTTGGGTGGTGAGGTATAAGAGTGGTGGCTATTGAGTTTGTCGAGGGCGCCAACGCAGCGAAGTGGGACTGGAGGTTTCTTCAGGCTGTATGTGAATCAGACCCTTGTACATAGAGAGAGCTGCAATGAGGCTATGGTTCTGAATGGTTGTCTTACCTAGAGTAACAGTCGCAATTGTATAATGGAGTAAGGTAGGAATGGGAATGGGAGACGCAGCGACGACAAGATCCTCGTCTTAATTTAATTGGAGAGGGGGGCTGCGAAGACAGCGGTGGGCATCCGTCCCACACGCGTTCGGCTCAGGGGAGAGCTTCAAAGCCTAATTAGGCGAGGGGAAGTCACCGCCGGTTCGGTGGCAGGGGTCCATTAGGTTAGAGGCGTTATTGGAGTTGTCATTTATTGCCAAAACCTTCCCGAATCACCACAAATCTCCCCAAATCGGGCCAAATCGTCTCAAATCGTCACGAATCATCTCCAGTAAACACGCTATTACTCTACTAGCCGCTCTTATGGTCGATATTGTTGCTCTTATAGTAGCTTCACAAATACCGACGCGACAACCGGCTTACCGCTCTTCCCGTGGTATAATCTCAGGATAGCAACCAGCAATTTATTCACCCACGGCCATCTCAAATATTTATTCCGAGCAAAATCAATTTACACCGTGCCCTTCATGACGGGCCCAAGCTGCTCGACTGTCTGCGATGTGGACCTTGCGCCGTCCAGGACCCCCAGAAAACCCCCCACCTTCCGTCTCCGCCCTGACAGTCTGACGCTTCCTACTGGACCCTGAAAAAAGGGTTCTGCGCGTCGCGTTAGCCTACAACACGTCAACTGCATCCAACGTCACCGCCCGTTAGGCCGCTAACGACGAGCGTTATCGAGTCGAGTCCACTCGCCTCGACACGACCCAATGTGCCAGCTCAGAGCTCGTCTCGGGGGCCTGCCAGAAAATTATAACCCTCAGACTAGAAACCCTTTTCCCATGCACGTTGTCACAGGTATCGTATGCACGATGCACGCGGGTTCAATTTGATTAACACAGCAGGATTGGTCGTAGTCACATGGCTGTCGTGAAAAACAACGTGGAATCACGGTCCCACGAACGTGTCCGAGCAAATTATATCATGATCTGGCGAAATAGGGTATCTGAACAGTGTAAAAGAAAGAGCCACTCTGACGCACGCCATCGCGCTGGTCTCACTCTCTGGCCCTGGGCATCTCGTTGCCAATGATCTCAATCCACGGTTCGACTGGTGCGCCATCCCTTATATAGACCTCAATCATGACCCTCTTAAATTCCAGGGCCTTCTCGAAAATCTCGTCCAGGCTTCTATCCAGCCTCCTCGCAATGTTTGGGTATTTATCGGGTCCTGTGCGTGGATTAGTCAATAGGAGAAAGAAAAAACAGCATGGCAGAATACGTGACATACCTTTTTCTAACTTGAGCCCATCCGCCAAAACCTCGTACTCTGTCTCCGTCCACGGTTCGGTAGGAGGGGCGTGATTATTGCCACCTGGGAACATCTCCACCCTCTCGTAGTCAGCCTCATGCGTGTCATCCGCATCGTAGCCATTGAGCTGGCGCTGTTCCTCGCGCCTAAGCTTTGCAACACGTCTTTCAGCCGCCTCAAGCTTCTTCTTCAGCGCCTCCACTTCCTGCTCCGCGCGTCTGCGGTGCGCGGTGATGTTAAGCTCTTGCATCTGCTGGGATTGTGACGGCTGCGGTGGTTCAGATGACTCCATGTTCCGAGACACTTGGCTGCCTGCTAGTGGTACTGGGGGCAGCCCATAGTTCATCCTGGCCTGGTTGTATTCATCGTTGATCTGTTCCTGTCGCCTCTGGAACTCTATCTGTGCCTCTTCATCCGCCAACCGATCTGCCTCCTCCCTTTCTCTCCGCTCTTTCTGCTGTCGCTTCCCTTCGATCACCTTTTCTCGATATCTTAACTCTTGCTTGCATTGCATCTCGAAGCCTCGTAGGAGGGTCTTGATCCTAACGTAAGGTCCTCGGATTGGGGCGGCGTTGTGAGCTGCCTGTGGACGAAGATCTTTGTTATGCGAATCCTCGACTAGCAATAGCAGCTTCGACGCCAGTGATAGATAACGTAATATCTCGTTTAGATCCAGGGTGCTCGGAGGCCCCTCTGAGCCATATGTAAGTATAGCTGCAGATGCTGCTCTGATGATATCTGGCATGACGAAGAGGAACAGATCTTTCATCATTTTTTTGCGCCATACCACCCCCCCGTGTTTGTCACCAGCAGCAAGTTTAGCGGGGTCGCAAAGATTCCCTATAACTCCCCGCACGGCGACCTCTAGCCTATCGAGGTCTCTGACAGCTGAGCAGAGCGCCTCTGTTCGAGCAGCAGGATCAGGGTCATCATGTTCGTCGAGTCCCTGGATGGACTCATATGAAGAGATTATGCTTCTCGTTAAGACTTGTATCTCCCTCCCAGGGTTAGTATAAGCCTTCTCCAGCTCTACCGGATCATTCATCCCAAGTCTTTCAACTTGCTCCATGATCTTTTCAATGTTGCTATCGGCTATAAAATCATCTCCGAAATAAGGAGGGCCTTTTCTGAGTCGTTGTTCGCCTTGGTGCTCCTTTCTTGTTTTTGCAGCGTTGGTAGACGCCATCTCTTCTCCCTCAGATTCAACATGATCTTCGTTCTCACCATCTCCGACACCGCCGCCACCGTCTTGGAAACTTTGATCGTCAAAGTCTTCTTTGTCTTCGACGGTTGCGTTTTTGCTTTTCTTTGTTCTCCCGGTGGTTGCATCGGACTGTCCCGAGGCGGCACCGGATTGTGATTCTTTGTCCGACGTTTCTGGCAACTCGTCTTCAGAGTAGGTTCTCTGTAATATTGGCGGACTCGTAGCTTCCTCGGCACGGTTCTGCTCGCGCGGACTTCCGGATCTGTCTCCATCCTCTAGTTCATTGGCCTCATCTTCTACAACCGTTTTCCTTCTCTTGCGACTCTCCTTCGATGGGGGATTGTCATCACTAGCCCGTTTTCGTTTGACCGTGCGTTCAACATTTCTGGAATAATCGATAGGTTCGACAATCTTACCAGAACCTCGACTCCTCGTGACTCTGATTGGAGCTTCTAATTGTATTTCGTCTAATTCATTAGAAGCAGTTTCGAGCAAACCAGGACTTGTTGGCTTACCTGTAGGAGGCGGCTTCTTCGATGCGACATGATCATTCCTTTTGCGCTTCACGCCCTGAGATTGTCTCGACTGGGTCCCGGTAGGGGTTGACGCCGCCTTCTCTGGCGATTCATTCACTATATAGACATCTGGTTTCCCAGAGCTCTGCGGTTGTGGTTGGTATGTGTTGAGAGGCTGGTGCAGCACCGACGGGCGACTAAGCTTCTTGGGGACTTTTCTGGCTGAGGTTGTAGTGGCAGGTGGTTGCATGGTGTCGTCTCTTGCCTCTGTGGGAATTGTCTCGTCTTCGGTGTTGTCGTCAGCATTTGCTGCAGAGCTGCTGCCCAAAAATCGCATGCCACTGAATATCCCACTGATTCGTTTCCCTATAGAGGGAGGGTTATTTTGTGGCTCGTCCTCTTCGAAAGCTCGACTCGAGGCACGGGGTGTGCTTGTGGCGTTGTTTAGTACTTTGAGAACGTTCGCGCTGACGTCCTCCTCGTCCTCGTCCTCGTCCTCCTCTTCTGGGTCTTGTCCAGCACCGAGCTGCTCACGAAGCAGTAACGAGAATTGGGTTTCGCCTTGGTCCTCTGCCCTAACAGAATCAGCCCTCAACTGCTGCGTATAAACAAATTGCTCCCAGTTACTCTCTTCCACAACCCGCTCTTCGTGTTGATTATGGTTACTTGCGACGGGGACAACGGGGCCCTTCGCATTCAGTCGCGCCATTGTAGAGAAACATCCAGGCGTAACCCCCAAGCAATCAGCTCCCCGTAAATCACAGAGTTTGACATATACCGCCTTTAATCCACGTTTTTAAATTTGAGTCTAACTCTGATGTCGCAAGTCGAGCGCATACATAGTTACCAAGGTCCCTTTTGTCGCGGGCAGAACGTCGTTATCTGTGGTTGACGCGACTCGCTTATCCTTCGCCCACGTCATGTCAACACAGACCAGTCTATAAGACAGGAGCAACCCAACAGCTTCACAGCACAAATTCAACAGATTCAAACAATAATCAGTATGGCGGAATTATCTGGCGCCCATGGGGCCACACAAAGCAAGCTACCCAGGCTTTCAGTGATGGACCTGTCGAAGCCACATACCTTTATCAAGCCCGTGAAGAGGATCAATGAGGGGCAGGATGTCCCCCACTTCCTCACCTCACGTGCATATAATGATATCGGAACCTTTGTGATGCAGCTTGACACCGCTATGTGCCCTAGAAAAGTTGAAGTGGATGGTAAGACTCAGGTAAAGACATGGGAACTGGGTAGCAGTGACTTTACTGTTTCGGGATTGGTAGAGCAGATTCAACAAATGCTGAAGACGATCGAAGCTATCATCGATGAAGCACCTCCAGATACCGGGCCGAGAAGATTTGGAAATATCAGTTTTAGGAGGTGGCACGAGATTCTTGCGTCCCGCGTGGCGTCGATCTTGAGACAGCATGTTCCTGCTGAAATTCTCGATGCTGGATCACCAGGAGAGGTGACCGCGGAAGATGAGCTTACTTCATACCTGCTGGGCGGGTTTGGCAGCTCGCAGAGGCTGGATTTTGGTACAGGACATGAGCTGAGTTTTCTGGCATTCTTGGGAAGCCTGTGGAAGCTTGGTGGGTTTACGGCTGAGGATGAAATATCAGATGATGGCCGTTTGGAGAGGAGTATAGTACTTGGAGTCTTTGAACCGTAGGTGTGCCATTCCTATTTTATTTTCCTTACGCTAAGATTTCATTTCAGTTACCTCAATGTTATCCGTCGATTAGTTCTCACATATTCCCTCGAGCCCGCTGGCTCGCACGGTGTCTGGGGCCTGGATGACCATTTTTTCTTGTCATATATTTTTGGATCAGCTCAATATAGTCCCGCAATCAAAGATGGGGAACCCATGCCAATAGAGGGGTCACGGCCTGATGCACCAAGTCCTGATTCTGTCACCAAGATGAATATCGTTAATCGAGAGCGAAAGAAGAACATGTACTTTGCGGCAATTGGCTTCATCTACGACGTCAAGACGGGACCATTCTGGGAGCATAGTCCAATTTTATTCGATATCTCTGGGATACGCGCGGGTTGGGGGAAAGTGAACAAGGTACGTGGAAATATTCAAAAGACTGCCTGGTTGGTTCTGACAAAATACTAGGGCATGATCAAAATGTACAATGCCGAGGTGCTGTCCAAATTTCCAGTAGTCCAGCATTTCAACTTTGGGTCTTTGTTCAGCTTCGAGCGCGACCCGAATGCGACAGCAGCTGCCGCCACAGCACATACAACCAACCAGCCACCATCCCACACCATCTCTGTCAGCGGCAACACGAGCGGAGCGCCGACGAGCCGTCCAGCACCACAAGAAGGTACCCGCGCTCCATGGGCGACCAATGCTCCTCCCCAGGCGGGTGTGGCAACCTCAGCACCATGGGCAAAACCTATCTCTGCTGCTCCTCCCCAGACCGATGGGTCGGTGCCAACTCGTGCTCCTTGGGCTGCGTCAGGGTCCGGGTCAGCGCCAGCGCCAGGTAATGCACCAACAAGAGCGCCATGGGCAACAGGTCCCGGTCCGAGGTGAACTATAGCCAGGTGAATCATGCATAGGTGTATACCAAATATTTAGTACAATGGCCATCCCTCCAAAGATGCCACGGGTCATATGGAAGTATGCCATTAAGCCCTATGTGCAGCATAAAGGCAGGGAAACAATAGCGCTCAATCAAGCCTCTTTGAAATCATAACTGTAGATCTTAATGAACTGGTGTCTCATCACCCCATCTTCCTGTCGCAATCGCAATCGGCTGCTGTAATCGTGCATGTCTAACAACCCCCCCTATTGAAGCTAATTTGTCAATGTGGGCAATTGATCGTACGATAAGACGCAACGAAGCTAATTGGGAGAAGTACCACATATAGCAAATAGAGCAAATACAGCAAATATACGACATCTGCCACAATTTACCACAATTTACCACATTTTACCATAGTGCTGGCCGTGCTGGCCGTGCTGGCCCAATCTTGTGTAATTATATACTTGTTGTGTATGGCCACTGAGACATTTCCCCAGACCTGTTGCTTACTTAATCGGTGTACAAGCTTTCCCCTTGTCTGATGTAGAGTACAGTGCATGCATGCCATGCCGTACTTTACTGCAATTGATCGCACAAGCCGCACACCACTGCACCACCCACCGCAACACCAAAGTCGTTCCTGCCAAACAAAATTGGCTCTGCTTTTTTTTTTTGTTGAGGGATGCGACACAGGTGAGATCTAGAAAATTACCCGCACGCGTATCTCAAATATATTTCCTCCGTAAGATGCAGCCCATGAATGGTGAAAGCGTATCGCCATCCTTCTGCGACGCTTGCATGGGCCCTTTTCCCTTAGTATTGCCCCGTCTCAATTTAAGCCACAAATTAACCTAACCGCATTTCGACGTCGCTTGGTGCTCGGCGCCGTCGAGCTTGGGGTATATCCCGCTCACACTCTCATCTCCCCCAACATCATAACAATAATCCTCCGCGCATACACGCAAAACCCACCTCGACCCTCAAACCCATCCTTCCGCCTCTGCGCATCCTTCTTCAAAGACCCTTTTACCATCTACCTCAAGTTTCCAATCACCCAACCGTCAGCATGCCTGGTGTTCGTAAGTCTCCCCATCGCATGCACCCTCAAACCTCACCCCGACCTTCCCGACCCTCTCCCGGACGCGTCTTGCGCCTCCCTTCAAACGCACCAGCTAACTTCCCTCACAGCTCCCAATGCGATTGCCAACCTAAAGGCCAAGTGCAAGGAATTCTTCAGGGGTGGCAAGAAGTCCAAGTCGACCGAGGCCAAACCTGCTGCTGCTGCTGCCCCAGCTGCCGTGGCTGCCACTACCACCACGACCGACAAGCCGACCGAGACCGCCCCCGTGGCCGCTGCTCCAGCAGATACCGGTATGTGGAACCAATCCGTAGAACGAATCTTGGCGATATCCTGGAGAAGTGGGGATATATAGTCGCGAGAAAGAATACCGATCCAAGTTCGATCTAAGTCTAGCGCTAACGAACCTCAGCTGTTGCCACCGAGGCTGCCCCAGTCGCTGAGGCTAAGCCCGAGGAGGCTGCCAAGGCCGTCGAGGCTGCTGCCCCCGAGGCCGCTGCCGCCCCTGCTGCTACCATTACTGAGGCTGCTGTTGCCCCAGTCGCTGCTGCTCCCGCTGCTGAGGCTGCCCCAGTTGGTGCCCCAGTTGCCGCTCCAGTTGCCGCCCCAGTTGCTGCCGTTACTGAGGCTGCTGCCCCCGTTGAGGCTGCCCCGGTTGTTGCTGCCATTCCTGAGGCTGCTGTCCCAGCTGCCACTGAGGTCAAGGTTGAGGAGCCAAAGGTCGCCGCCGTCGAGGCCACCAAGGTTGAGGAGCCCAAGGTTGAGGAGGCCGCTGTTGCTGCCCCAGTTGAGGCCAAGGTTGAGGCTGCCGCTGGTAAGAATCCCTTGTTTGTATTGGACCGAACCCGGACTAACCCCTCACCAGCCCCAGTTGCCGCTGTTGTCCCCGAGACGAAAGCCGCCGAGACCAAGGTCGAGGAGGTCGTTGCTGCTACTCCTGCTGCGCCGGCTGCCACCGCTGCCTAAATGCACTCCACGTCGCCTCCTGCCTCCCACGGGCGCCTCGTTGTGCTGATGTGTGGAGCTGGACGCTAACGAGTCTCATGTCTTTTATTTGGCGCGAAGCCTTTTGTTGTCGTGTTCTATCTCCCGTTTATACCCGCGCGCGGCGCTGAGATGGATCGATGATACCCTGCGGAAATGGATCTCTGTATACTGCACTACGTTAGTTAGTTGTGGTCGAATGGAGAAGTTGTTAATATGTGTGCTTGGTGTGTTGTCTTGCTTTGTTGATTGTGATTTGTGTTTGTGTTTAGATCGAAAGTTGGGTTTGCTCTTGTGGTGAGTTTTTGCGGTGAGTCCTTTCTTTGGCTATGTTCATTCCCGGGTTGTTTTCTTTTGTTGATCAAGTTGTTTCTTGTCGGTTCCTTTCTTTAATCGAAATTCTTCATATATCGAGTTCGGTCTCGTGCTGATCCCGTTCTTGCTTTTGTTGTTGTTGACGACATGCGCGGACGGTTGATTTGCTTACTTGTAGTTGTTGACGTGACGAGAGGTCCTCAGCTTGCTCGATGTGGAAGAGGAGCGCCCACTAGCTCAGTTTAAACGGGTATGATGTCGTCGCTGACGACGGGATGCTTCGCCTGCGCGTTGGCCTAGTTTAAGAGGCCATTCGTCTGCTTATTCTCGGCGTGTAGTAGGAGCTTGCGTGCAGTCCGAATGCATCTCGGAGCTGAGGACTATCTACTTTCCTTCCAAATCTGTGTCTAGGTGAGATAACTTGGTGGATATTTGTTAGGGAAGCCTCCATCGTGGACTTAGGGGCCTACTCTGGTTTGTGTACCTGTTCGAGCATTGTTTGATGTAAATGTTTGCTTGATTAACGAGTTCAAGATAAGTCATTTATTAGCTCTCCAACAGTCAATATTTTATAGTAATTGCTATAGCGTTTCTATTTACAGTCACTCACTTCTACGGGTATGGTCACATGTATGCTGACTTGATATTCGTTTTACGGTTGGTAAATAATTATGCCAAAGAGCTCATAATATGTCTATGGCACTACAAGATCTCTTTACTAGTCTTGCAGATATGCGCCACATATCAAGTTGAATCCAAGGTTTGGGTTTAGGGGTTTGCGGGTGCATATATGTGGAACTAGGCTGTTTACCTGGATGATTAAGCCTAATTATTTAAACTACAGTTTCTATAAAGTCAACCACTATTCGCAGGTCACCTCGTTATATTTCGGGAGAAGTATATATAATCTTTTATTCCACGGAGAGGGAAAGTGCGAACAAAAGGATCGTTCTTTCCCTTTATACTATATGTCCTGATTAATGACGCTAGTATCGAGGTGTGCCTGCCTATATTATATCATAGGATGAATCGAAACTAATGTTTAGGCTTTTGAGTAGGTCTGGGTTAGTCGATTTCTTTCAAGCTAGAGTCTTATTATTATATATATGTGACGACGATGTCAAATCTGAAGCAGTTATATCAGACTCCGAAGAGGTTCAAGTCCCTTCCGAAGTAGAGTCAGACTCTGATAGTGCAATATACTCTGATATATCAGAGGATTCCAGCGACAGCAGCATATCAACACAGGGAAAGGCCGTTAAGAAGAATAAGAAGAAGGCAGATGAGAAAAAGGATACCGAGACACCTCAAGCACAACGCCGGAATACCGACGCTTAGGAGGCGGCCCGTCTACTAAAATGCCTCACGACCGCAAAAGCAGCGTCTCGGACCCCTATCCGAGGGGATATATTATCCCAGCTGGGGAGACAAAGCCTATATCTCACAGAGTCGTTTACCGCTGCTGTGATGGTGCAAAACGTGCAACACCTCCTGTACAACGACACGAGAGCTGCCGCGTCTGTGCAAGACACAGCGGCCGAGGTGGAACCAAACATCTCGGCCGAGATCTACCGCATCGTACGCCGGGTTGACTTTAATGCGGCCACGACAGCCCTTGGTCGCCTCCGCGAGGCTCACGTCCACCTAGACGTCATTGGGGGTTTCAACCGCGAGGTTGAGAAGAGAAGGCCCCTTTTGCCTCCAGAATTAGGGAGTCGGGAATCACGGGCCATAGCGGCCATCAAGTTCGACATGGCGTGTGTGGCCGTGGGCTGCACACGCAAGGCTATGAAAGAGTTACGGGAGACAAACCCCATACGATGTAGCAAAATCGTCGGCCCATTCAATCGCATACGGCGAGAGGGGCTAGAGGTATTATCATATACCACGGCGATGGGATCTCCAGCAGCTCTAATGGTCTGGCCATGGATGACAGTGCACAGCATCACGGGATTCACCCTACACCGCCAGTCGGCGGTTTTTATAACCGCCGTCACGGCTTCGTCCGTAGGTCTAGTGAATTCGAGCTCATGCAGTCACTGATCAATCATATCTCCGTGTGGCTCGAGGGGTGGGTATTGGGAACGACCCGGGCGATCGAGTCCATCGATCAGCTCAGTGCTTTCCTCTGCGACTTCAGCAGCAAGCCCGTGGAAGAGACGATTGGCACTCGTCTCATTCGCAATTACGGCCCAAACCACTGTGGCACCATCTCCGACATCATTCAGATATTCTCCAGCATTCCCCGCCCCGAGCAGGTGTTTTATTCGACCATTGGGACGGGAGATCGGCAAATCAGCTTCGCTATTACAGATATGAATAGTCTGGGCAGCCAAGAATAATTATCGGAGAGGGCTATCGAGGCAGCTCTACTTACTACAGACTTCCCGGAGGGGGTGATGGTGGCGCGTGCATCGAGATATGGGAGTTTTTACGACGAGAGGGAATACAATGGCGACACGGCAATGGACATCGACCAGAATGCCAACATTATCCTCTGCCCGGTGCACACAGGGGCCTCCCAACACTGGGTTGGAGTGGCTGTGTACTTCGACAACGATGGCGCTGGGGTCAATACTATTGGCCTCGAACTGCTCGATTCCCTCCCATCCGCGGCTACGTATGACGAAAATATACTTATACAAATTATATTGGACTGGCTCTGGGATAAGATCCCAGATCATAACAATTATCAGATGCCGACGAAGTCGCGGAGGGACGTCGCCCATCAGTAAGACACCAACTCCTGTGGAATCCATATGATCTCCAACCTGCTCTCCGTTGGGTTCGGAGCGCGAGGCCCTTGAGCACGAGAGTCTGATACTGTTGCCTTAAATGCTCCCACTCGTACTGGAATTTTCCTAGGCAGATGTGTTGGAGCAGGCCGAGAAGGAGCAGGCCGAGAAGGAGCGTATGGAGCGCGAGGCTTTCGAGCAGACTAGACGGGAGCGTATGGAGAGCACTGACAATAGGAAGGTAGCAGGTCAATAATGCACTCGCGGTGACAGGAATAGAGGAACCGGTGACAAGATGCGTTGACGGTGACAGAATATAGACACACAAACTTTAACCTCGCTCTCTCTCTCCATTATATGTCTAGGACACGATTCAAAAGATCTAACCCAAATGTTGCAGCGGCTCCCTTGAAAGCGCCTTGCAAAACCATGACCTTTGCAAACATTTTATCTGCTTCTGTTGCCTCTTGACTCCAACGCTTGCCTAATCCTTGTGCCGCATATGCATCAAGAACATAAACCGTGCTTCCCGATCGACTTATTCTGCAACCTCATTCCAGGTTTCTTCCACCTCTCTCGAGTAGACATCCCGTTCCCATACTCTTTAATCGCAACATCGAGCGCTTAAAGTTTCCCCTCCATTCTGGATCCTTAATAGCAGCTCCTTGAGGGGCTTCGAGTGATGTTGTAGGGGAAAGCTACAATAAACACAAAACCATCCCCTTTCCTCCTCCTATATCCATCCCATCCCCTCAAACCAACCAACCTCGCTATATCCCCATCCCATCCCAACCCGATTCCTTCAAAACCTATTCCCAGCCATCTATCCGTCACTGCTTTTTCCCACAGAGTTACACAATACAATACGATACCCATACAATAACAATACCAACACCACTCCTCCCCCTCTC